>JAJOZX010000153.1:242500-250000 GCA_023014485.1 Bathynomus jamesi
AAAATCTCGCACATAAACAACTATTCGACATTTTAATCTTAAACCACAGGTGTTCAGGACACATAAACACATTCATTGAATCCTTCACACAGTTTCTAGAAGTGTGAATCAACGCTTGTGAGTTGTGATCACACTTCTTTGAATACTGTTACACAGAAATTTCACAGCACTATCATTCTGTGTTTAACTGGACTACAGCAAGGATGGAGTTAAGTGGTTAGCTTAGGGCTGTTTTGTTCTTTTTCTGGTCCAATATCTTAGCTAACGTAACCTAGCTTTGCTAATGTCATGGTGTTACCTGTAACATGTATTCTTTTTTATATTAAATAAAGACCTAATTACCTTAATAAATGTTATTTAAGTTTACATTCATAATGTTTGCCCAGTTCATGAACTGGGCAATTTCACGGATGGGGCGTAACATATACATATTGTCGGCTATGTAATTTCATGGGCACCAAAGTTTTTACAGTGATTCGCTTATTTCATATGTCGGGCCAATCAGGGTAAATCTTATGCCCGGGTTAGGCAACCACTAGGTTAGGTGATCGTTCTAGGTTGGTTAGCAATTTCCTACGTTACCAACTTTCGGCCAGTCATGGGTCATGGACGTTGCTAAAACTGTAGGTGGCCAGGAAACTACGTATTTACCATATTGTTTTCCATATTAGACATTTTTCTGAAAGATAGAGAACTGTGTAAAAGTCATTAACAAAATGTATAATAATTAAAGTTCTTGCAGTAAATTTAAGAACAGGAAGTACCGGAAGTCACTTCCTCCTCAGCACTTCCGTTATGCCATGAATTGATGTTTCGTTATTTAGCACTTATCAGACCAATAAAATCACCAGGTTGTGAGTCTCAAAATAAATCAGAAAAGAGAGACAGTAAGAGAGATGTAGCTGGCGATAAAAAGACAGCAAGATGGAGAACCAGATTTACACCTCATTCTTAACCTTCTGCAGATCGATTTGGCTTCTTGTTGACAGTCCTCACAATTATACAGTAAACTCTGCGTGAGACTGTGTTTATACTTTAACGTCCTTTGGCAGAGGATTCGTTTCCGCAGTTATGCAAGTCCTGTCAAGGATTCGTTTTGTTGGTCTGGTTGACATGTCCACCGCGGTTACCATCGAAAAGTACAATATAATCACCCCTTACTGTTGGATGTTGGGGGAAACCTTTGTCTGAAATGCACTCTCCCACCAATGGCATGAGTGTTTTTTACCTTTCTTCTGACGACGATTCAATAGGGGAACCTCCGGTATTCCTCCTCCAACACACATCTTTGGAGGTGTGGGCAAGGGCGATACCACTTAACACATGGCTCACTGCACCGGGTAAACCCAAATTGCGTCGCGAAGCCTCAACAAGGCCGGATTGGAGGTGGTACAGAATGAAGATGCGTTCTAGCTGTTCAGCTGTTGCTTTGGACAGAAAATGGCTTGAGTTTGTGGTTCGTTCTTACTTAAATCGAGTATTACTGTGGCTCTCCTGGCAGCGAATTTCTTTGTGTGTAGGAATTATATTCCTCTGCAGTGGGGTTAATCTACCACTTCTCGTTACTCGCTATGGACTTAACTTGGGGTAGTACTAGAATGTGTTGTGGGAGGGAATTGAGCATATCAACCACTGACAATGACGAAGTAGAATCTTTCGCTGTCTCGGTCTTCTAATCAGTCTGAGAGTGCCAGAGCCAATCAATCAAACTCCTTTTTTTCTTGTGTCTTCAGTTCGACTAGATTGTACCATAGACTCAAACTCTCTTTGTAGGAGGCATTGATACACACACACACACACATACACACACACACACACACACACATTTTATATATACAGTACAGTATACATATGAGGAGTAGTTTGTATACGAACAATTTATTATGGAGAGTGGTTTGTATTGTGTGAGTCAGCCTTTTTGCTGCTAGTGTGAAGGGTTAATATTTAGTGCTCGTAAATACTTCAAAGAAACTTTTGTCTGTCGCAAAAATCAAGTACTTAAGATAGTTTCTTTTTTTAGATACAAACTCATTATGTACTCAGTCTGTAACATTTTTTAATAACTTCAAATGACAGGAATGAATTTTTTATTGGAGTATAGGTAATTTGGGTTCTTCGCATATACTCTTATACGTATATATATATATATATATATATATATATATATATATATATATATATATATATATATATATATATATAAAACATAATATATTATATATTTATGCCTTAATTAAGGTGTATAACGCATCCGTCCACTAACTGTTATGGTTTAATTTGAGAACACATCAGGCATAAGAGGTGACAAAAGAGCTCTTACATCGAATAGCACCAATTATCATAACTTAACAAGTTAACAAGGTTTTTGTGGACGTCCACTCACGTTAACAATGTAAATGATGTGGTTGTTTAACTTCGTTCCCAATTTCTAAAGTCATATGACGGAAAAGACCCGCGACTTTACGTGGGATCCGAACCACGAGTCACTACAACATCTGGACGCAGAAGATGATCCCCCATCCAACTGCAATCCAGACCCACTGTCGCTTAACTTCGCTAATCGACAGGGAGTGGTGTTATGATTCTGGCCACGACGTAGCCTTACTCATGTCAGCAACGGTACGTTTCATCAACGCTTATTAATCTAACTTAACTTTACTTAACCTAACCTGTAGTAGGCCTACTCATTTTATCAATGGGAAGCGTCATTGACAAAACACAATTTCCCGTTAAGGTCAGCGTGGTTAAGCGTCGTTCGGTCTGTTCACTAGATGGATGGGGGAATGTCCTCTGCGTTCAGATGATGTAACGACACGTGGTTCGGATCCCACTTAAAGCTGCTGGTCCCCTGCGTCACATAGCATTTGACGTCACGAAAGAAGTTAAACAACCACGAACATTATTGGTGGCAGCGACACTGTTACTGACCTAGCTTAAATTAATTGTCTTAACCTAACCTAACCTAAATAATGTAGCTTAAGTTTAATCTTAATAAGCTAACTTAACTTAAACTATACGTCCGTTTTTTGTTCAATTTTAATTTAGGCCCAAAATGATTTGTGATGATTGCTGTGAAGAACTTTGGATTTTATTCTTTGAATATTTTTGGAATGTGATTCATCACGTATCGAGATATTCTTCGGAAAGGATCGTGATTAGTCACTCAGATGAATTTAATTTTACCGAATTTTACTTAATTTAGAAAGTGTGAATGAGGAGTGAGAAGCCGATTGGAGATCTGGGGATTATTGGGATCATGGTTCATAAGTAATTAATTTAAGGTAATCGGTTAGCCGTAGAAGGGTGAAAGATAAGAGAGAGAGAGAGGGAGAGAGACTCCCTCCTCGCTTTCAAAGTGAGAAACAGAAAAGATTCAGACGTTTCAAAATGCCAAAAAAAAATTACTCAATAAATTAATAATAATAATATATATATATATATATATATATATATATATATATATATATATATATATATATATATATATATATATATATATAAGTGGCTAGAAGACAACAATATGAAGTTTAACACTGAGAAATTTCAGCTGTTACGGTACGGGAAAAGAGAAGACCTAAAATTCATGGAATATTATACCCAAATGAACAGGAAATTCAGAGAAATTCTAAAGCAAAAGATTTAGGGGTTGTAATGACTGATGATGCGAAATTTGAAACACAAAATAAGATAGCAGTAAACAGAGCAAAGAGAATAACTGGGCAGATACTAGTGTTCAAAAGTAATCGAAACTTCACAAACCGGTTTTTAATCGATCTGTTTTTGAAAACCGGTTTTAACCGGTTATGACCGAAAAGTATAGTAATTTTTAAAAGCCACAATTGAAAGGTACTGACTTTAACTCTTAACAAGCATAGCTTATCGCCTATTTTTTGGTCAAAAGAATGCAAAAATGCAGCATCATATGTATGCATATGAATAAGAAAATGACAACTTTGACATATTTTATTTTAGCCAAAATAATACATTATTCAAACAATTTAGATTTGAAATAATTTTTTAAAATAAAACATCTATACTTAGAAAGAAATAAACTTCTTTTTGTAAAAAAATTATAAAGAATAAAAATAAAATTTATCTCTATTTTGGAAAAAACATTGAAATAAAATTTTTTAATAAAAAAAACTTTACCTAGAAAACAGAAAATTGACTCTTCGTGTAAGAAAAAATATATAAATTAATTTAGATTTTATCCCTATTTTGGAAATGACATCTTAAGAAACAAAGGGCATTAAGGGTCTTATACTGCGAATAGGGCTTTAGTCGACTGACTCTAAACTACAGCCTACATGATGAGACAAACTGAAGATCGAGTTGCCAGATAGGTAAAAATTATACTGAAGAGCAGTTGCCAGTTTGTCACAATTTAACTTAATAAGTAATGTATTCGAAGTTATTTTTTGTGCGCTGTAGCGCGTAGCTGCACGTTCGCGCAAGTTTGAGCCAAATCAAAATCAATCGATAAAACCGGTTTTTTCTTTCGGTTTTCGATTTTTAGGGGAATTTTACAAACCGGTTGAAAACCGGTTTTTACAAACCGGTTTTCAACACTAGCAGATACTGAGAACCTTTGAACGAAGGGATAGGAATATAATGATTCTACTGAAAACACTGATCGTACTCAAATTGAAATACTGCTCGGTCCTAACATGCTCATATAAAAAAGAAGACATTAGACAGCTAGAAGGGATTCAGAGAAGCTTCACAGCCAAGATCAAGGAGTGCAAAGAACTAAATTACTGGGAAAGGTTACGCGAATTAAACTTATATTCACTGGAAAGGAGAAGAGTAAGATACACCATTATTTACACTTGGAAAATAATGGCGAAACTAGTCCCTAATCTTACTCTGAACCCTGTAACTCCCCAAATAACAGTGGAAAGTAGAAAAGGAAGACTGTGTCGTGTTCCCAAATTAAAGGCGAGACAGGAAACATCCTTAACCCTGAAAGAAAATAGTTTTGTTGTGAGAGGACCAAAACTGTTTAATCAGCTGCCCAAAGACCTAAGGAACACGAGTGGTGTTGCGGTGGACATCTTCAAAAGAAGATTAGACGCCTGCCTCAGAACAATCCCCGATGAGCCGGGCGTACCTGGCTATGTGAGGTGGAGAGTACAAGAAACCAACTCACTACTTCACCAGGCTAACTCGAGAGGAGGGGGACAAGCTTGACCTTCGTGAAATGAGGAATCATCGCACGGAACATTTGAAAGGTTGAAAGGTATATATATATATATATATATATATATATATATAATAACTACTCACATGAAAATAGGAAAATTATTCCGAGTACTTTCGTTTTATTTTCAGTATATCTCCTCCCGAGCCGGAAACAGGAAAACAGTACAAAGCGAAGGGAAGGCATAAAAGGAAATAATTCTTCCTTTCCCGAACTGGATGATAATTATTAAGGTCTCGTGATTAACGTGAAGTTCTTAATATATATATATATATATATAATATATATTATATATATATATATATATATATAAAAGGGTTTTACATACAGACAAGACATACAACAGTATATATATATACACACACACTATTGTATGTCTTGTCTGAGATCAAATTACGTTAAACTCGTGTGGTCACTTTTTTAATGCTTCATCGTAATTACTCTGAGTGTGAGATCAGACAGTGAGTACTCCCCCCCCCCCCCCCTACTTGCTCGGGAGGGTTGTGATGCCGTAAATGCTTTCCTTATTGGCAGTCTGTGACGCCTTCTGGCTTCAGCCAAATCGAAAAAGTAAATTCCGAGACACGTTTTTCTTTTTAAACCTGCCCAAATACCCTCATTTACTGAAATTACCCATTTTTGGACAACTTCAAACGTTGTTTTCAATTAAAGTTGTCTTTCGGGCTTACTAAGTTCAGGTACAGTACAATATATATATATATATATATATATATATATAAACCCTCTACGTGCTATTTTTTTGTACTGTACCATCTGTTCAAAATATTATGCAAAATTAAAATTTTGTATCGATAAATATGGGTAAAAAAGCATGAAGTGTCATCGTAGGACTCTTTCAATGGATTAAAATAGTTAAGTTTTATCCTAAATAATATATTTTTAGTAAAAATGGTTGACGAAGATAATTAATCTGTCTGTATTTCTCTTAAAACAACCTAACCTAACCTAATATTACCTATTCCAACCAATACTATTTTACCCAACAATCATTTCATTAAACCTCAGTCGGGTTACCCACGTTGCACCATGCCCCATCTTGTTCCGATTCGTTGAAACACATTTTCTGGCGATGCCAAAAATACCCCCAAAGGAGACGAGATATCGTGCCAAAATATTTCCAAGCCGGAAATGCGAGAGAATTTCGCATGAAATCACCTCGATTAAAAATAATAAAAATTTTGGGAATAACTTAAATGAAAGAAAATCTACTTTGAGCCAATTTTAGCTTCATACGATTATTTAATTTGGATATATATATATGTATATAGAAGGGGGGGGGGGGGAATGTCTCCAAAAAAGGGCGCTCTATTTTGTTTAATTCATATATGACAAAGTATTTTATTTCCAAACTTCTACGATATATGTTCACGGAACTTCAAATTTTTTTTCTTATATAATTTACAGTTAGCTAAAATACAGTTAGCGTATTAAAGTTAGCGAGGTCAGCGAGTCATTAGAGTTAGCGAGGTTATGATCGAATGACGTATTCTACGGCTCAACATGCGTTTATTATGAAGCGTTATTTGTATACAGAGAAGAGTGTTTTGTAATTGCAGCAACGTGATTTTAATTAAAGCACAATTTGGCATAAACAAAGGTCCGAGTAAATATGCAATCAAAAGATTAAAAAAAAAATTTGAAGCTAGAATTTTTAAAAACAATTCGGAAAGAGGAGTTGGTCGAGAGAAAACTATTGAATATATATATATATATATATATATATATATATATCTATATATATTTGGCTAGGAGGGGGCCAAGGGCGAATATCCGCAAAAGTGACCCCTTCACAGAAGAATGAGAGAGCCAAAAATAAGGTCTCCAACGTTCAATGGTGCCATATATACAGGGTGGTGCAAAAGTCTGGACCCATAGGCAATTTACTATATAAAAAATATCTTTCGATTTTTATAATAGTTTTTATAATTTAATTTTTGTTTATAATTTTACTAAATATTTTTCAGATTGTTACCCTATGGCAGACAAGTTAACGATAGCAGAAAGAATAGAGCTTGTGCTTTTGTACGCAAAAGAAGGAGCCACCTCACGTTCAGTCGCAAATTTCCTTATGCCTCGATTATACGAAATACCATTACACTTATTGTAAATTCTGAACTAGAACGTTAAATTTAACATAATTTAGTCACTGGTGTATGGTTAATTAAATTTCATTTCATAATAAACTTCCTGCAGGCCACACTTTTTTCCATAAACCGCCTATGGGTCCAGACTTTTGCACCACCCTGTATATATAATATAATATATATATATATATCTAT
>JAJOZX010000153.1:252500-255000 GCA_023014485.1 Bathynomus jamesi
TTGCATGGAAGAGATGATCAGTAACTTGATCACGTAGTCACGTCGTGTCCAAGTATTGTTGAGGTTTCATTTTGTCTATACCTTCTAAAGATCCGCACAATTGATATATATATATATATATAGAGGCCCGCCAAAATAAAATAAGCATTGGAAAATTCACTGGAACAACTTATTAGAACAACTGGAACAACTTAGAGCATAAGGTTATTATCTAATGCTAATTTGCTTGATCACTTTACTGCATTATTTAAAGAGCTAAAACTACTAAAGCTCAATGATATAATCAAACTGGCACATTTTAATTTTATTTACGAGTGTAAGGACAAAATCATTAACTTACAATGGGTAAATAGATATTTTGTAACTCATCAAGAAATCCACTCGTATCTGACCAGAAATAGATCAAAGCACGTTATTCCTCAATTTAGATTGCCTTCATCTCAAAAATTATCATTTTTTCATTGGACTGAAACTATTGAATGATTAAATGTTGATATAAAAAGTTGAAACAAAGTTGAAATCTCAATTAATAATAGAATACTAATAAAAATCTAGGATTAATGTACATTGCTATTGTTTATTCATTATTTTTCGTGTGTAATCTAGGATTAAAGACACATTTCTTGCGATTGTTCAGTTCTTATATCTCGTGTATGATATTGATTTCTTTGTATTGTATTGGTAGAATACCTTCAATAATGAAGTATTATAGGAGGCAAGAAGGAGATGATATGGGCACGTGATGAGGCGAGATGAAGTTATGTCGGACGTAGAGTGATGGTGATGTAGTTGCCGGGTGGGCGAAGAAGAAGAAGACCGAAGAAGAGATGGAAGGATTGTGTTACAGCGGACTTACGGGAGAAGAATTTGGAGGAGGATATGGTGTACGACAGACCAAGATGGAGGCGACTCACCTTAAACAGCGACCCCATATAAAAATGGGATTAATTATGCTGAGGAAGAAGAAGATAATACCTTCAATAATGGTCTTGTATTTGTTATATCGATAATGATAAGTTAAGATTAATACATACCTTAATTATTAATAATACTTATTCATGATTTATAGTATGTATTATTGATAATAACTATCTGTTTTATTTTTAATTAAGAGCCCAGTAAAGTCTAAAGCAGAGCTTTCCAAACTGTGTGTCGCGACACATTAGTGTTTTTTGTATTTTGAAAATTTTGATTTTTCTATCAACAAAATCGGCTACAAGATAAACCACCTACTGAAAAATTATCTGATATTTGATAACAAAAATTAATTAATGTGTCGTGAAAATTTTTATGCTTAAATAGTGTGTCGCCAACGTTAAAAGTTTGGAAAGCTCTGCTCTGAAGCTTAAGAGCCAAATAAAATAAAATAAATAGTCCAACTTCACAGTTATTTATGTCATTGTGAATTGTAAGCCCAATGTATTTATTTTATTATTAATAAAGGTTATTTATTAGTTATTATTATTTTATGTGTGAAGAAGTGTATATGTAGGTTACGAACAGATTTTCTTGCGTCGAAAGTTTTGTAGATCGTAAAGATGCCTTGTACACTTGTTGGTCGTAATATATCGCCATCTACCACTACTCATATCAGTGGAAAGGCGTAATGCTGTCAAAATGAGGCGCAAATTCCCGGGACCCTCCATTGGTAGTTACAGATAAGAACGAAGACAAAGAATGTATTGGACCTTGCCAGGTGAAGTTCACTCCACGCTCAAGGATGGTAGACATCGCAAAACTATATCAGAATTTTACAGCAAAAATACAAGCGTTATTTGCATAAATTGGGTTATGAATGATAGACGTCAGTGTTATCGAAAATTCTTGCTTACAGCCGCCAATAAAGAGAAAATTAATGAAAATGAAAGAAAGGATATAGAGTACACTTATGGCATTTTGGAAGCCTGTTTTCGGACAGGTCTCAGTTTAATCAGTTTAACCCCAATTGACGCACATGAGTGTGGAGAATGCTAGGAATCTTACTCACCACAATGATTTTAGAATAATGATATGTACCGTTATTTAGGTCGTTAGAAAAACTAATTTTGTATTTTCTGAGGGACGTCTTAATTCTGTTAAATTATTTCCTATTGTTCTAAGAAGGTTCTTTGGGTTAAATATGCATATGCTCAAGAGGATTATGCCAGAAAAGACATTTCCTTAAGCCATCCTCAGTGGAAGGGGCAAAAAGGGCTGCAGCCCCCTAAAAGCCTCGTCATGAAAACGAAGACCTCATCCCGCATCGGTGAGAGATCTGAGGAAACTAACTCTGGCAAAATCTTAACTCGTTGCATCTTTGCCAACGTGTTTTCTGGCCATTCCTGAAGCCTGTGCTGAAGCTGTTGACTGTTTTTTCTATTTTGTCTGCAGTACATGTTATGTACCATAATAAAATTTTCCTCTTATTCGTTACGAGTGAACTACAGGGTGTCTCAGAAATCGCACGCCATAGGCTTTATTTTAAATTAAATAAAGCTATATTAGCCTATGGTGCGCAACT
>JAJOZX010000153.1:260000-367500 GCA_023014485.1 Bathynomus jamesi
GTGGATAGCATATGTAACCGGCAATCGGAAGATCCCGGGTTCGATTCCCGGGTGGTTACCTCATTTTTCATTTGTTCGTTCTCCCTCCTCATCTTGTGCGGAACGTTCTTCTACACAAGCGTCTTTCTTTACATTAATTATACTGCGTGTTGTTTGCAGTTAAAATGTATATATATATATATATATATATATATACACGGTGAACCAAAAGTAGGTGGACAGTAGGTTGAATACGGTTTGTGTTATATTATATTATAACTATGGTGTTCATTATAATTATGGTGTTTGTGTTATATTATATTAAATATTATAACTAAATTTATTTAAATTTTATTTTGTATTATAGTATACAAAAAAATTAAATATGTATTCTCGAAATAAACGTTATCATTTACTGTCCACCTACTTTTGGTTCACCCTATAGTTTGCACCCACGTCTTAAAAAAATGAAACAAACCGATGAATAGGTCAACTTTTATGAATAAGATAAATCAAATTATTTTTCTTCTTTCTATTGGTGAATAAATTGACCAAAATAAGAAGCGAGAATCATTGGTCTTCAAATTATACATAGGTACAAACTTCATACAAATATGCTATCCAAGGGCGTACATTACATCCATTACAGTATTTTTTTTTTAAGTGGAAAAAAGAATCAATCTCGTATTTCTTCTTGTCTATAATAGATGAATTACGAAGTTCTTCACTCATAAATTGAAACAGTTCGGTATCAGGAGAGAGAGAGAGAGAAGAAGGTTTCAATTTTAGAATGAATCAATTATTCGTATTTTTACCTTAGTTTTTGCAGTAACAGAAACCACAGTAGTGCACCGCCTTCCTAATGAAGCCATTTCTTCGTTCTTAAAGGAAGTGATCAAATTACAGGTATTCTTTTTTCTATGTTGTACAAGTAAATGATTGATATCATATAAGTATATATATATATATATATATATATATATATATATATATGTGTGTGTGTGTGTGTGTGTGTGTGTGTGTGTGTGTGTGAAAATATGTGTATGTGTGAAATTATTTATTTGTCTATAACACCTTTTGAATATCCATTACTAAAATCAACTTAATACTTGTTAAAGATAATAAACATTAATCCACAATAGAAAACGCCTTAAACGAAGTTCTTATACCAACGTGTAGATGGCGCTTATTGATTTATAAACACCGTCAACTCTCCTAAACTTTAAATAAACATTGACAGCGATGTTCACTGTCTTATGTTCTACTTTGGAATTAACTTTGACTATATTTATGTGCAGTTTTGAGAATATTAAATTGATGTAAAGAGATGTTCAGTTTTTAATTTAAGAAAGGGACAGAATTAATAGTAATCTGGGAGTATACTATATATATATATATATATATATATATATATATATATATATATATATATATATATATATATATATATATATATATATATATAGCGAGTGGTCTTCCGTAGGTGTAGACCAACATTATATATATATACATACCTTGTTAACCTTGTTGCTGTTTCGTGCGTTGGTCTCTCTTCACACGGAGGTCAAGTGGTGGCCCCGCCTCTAGGTCTGGCTTGGTGGAGGAGCGAGTTGCTTTCTTGCTTTCATACACACACACACACACACACTGTGTACAGTGGTGGGCACGCGCAACAATTTTTGTAGCGCCGCAACCGCAACCGCAACTCTGCTGAAATAGTTGCGCCGCACGCGCAAGCGCAACCCTTTTCAAAAAGTTGCGCCGCAAGCGCAAGCGCAACCAAAAATGTTGCGCCGCAAGTTGCGCCGCAACTGCCCACCTTTGCATTTAACGTATATCTGCAGTGGTGGGCACGCGCAACAATTTTTGTAGCGCCGCAACCGCAACCGCAACTCTGCTGAAATAGTTGCGCCGCACGCGCAAGCGCAACCCTTTTCAAAAAGTTGCGCCGCAAGCGCAAGCGCAACCAAAAATGTTGCGCCGCAAGTTGCGCCGCTACTTTTTGCGGCGCAACTGCCCACCTTTGACTGTGTATATATATATATATGTGTGTGTGTGTGTGTGTGTGTGTGTGCAGTCTGACTTATTAGTCTAACTTATTAGTTTTATCCTTAAAAATATTACTACCTAAGAGTGCTAAGTCTTGACCACGTTTCAACATAGCTTCCCGTTAGATCAGCGAGGTTAACGAGAATGAATTTGTGTAGTAGTTGGATGGGGGACCCTATAGGTCTGTGGAGGTGATTGTCGTCGCCCGCGTTCAGATAATGTATAGTGACCCTTTTAAGATACTTCTAATCTCACGTTTAATAAAGTTGTCATCCCCTTCAGTCACATGACCTCTGCCTTAACGAAGGCTAAACACAAAACATGATTTTGTTGGATTAAAATAAAAGCTTTTTTTTCAATTATTATAATTAAACATTTCTTCCAAAAAAGGTTTCTACGAGTAAATGTGATTAAAAATCCACATTTTTACGATTTAAAAATTAGTCACAATCATTATCAATTTCTAACTTTTCGCCAACTGTTAATGTGGAAATAAACAAAGTGCAGACATTTTTACTTTCGAGTTAAGAACCTTCATTCTATTTCTCTCTGATAGATTTCATACACGGTATTAGAGAGCTTTTGCCAACTAATTTATTGGAGAGGTGCTTTGAAATATCTATACAATGTACTTTTTAATAGTAGAATGAAACGTGTATATATATATATATATATATATATATATATATATATATATATATATTCGTATTATATGAGAGTCTATATTATTAAATAGTTCCGAAAAAAGTTCACATAGAAAAATAAATAAATATATATAATTTAATTTAAAAAGAGGTCTGCAACGCAGCCAAGTCACTGAGGTCACGTGTTCAAATTACACTCGTGTTGATAATAATAATCGTTGAAGGTAAACAAAATGTCTCCTTCCCAATGCTAACTTTGACGCCATGCAGTTACTGTTATGCCAACAACACAGAAAATGGGTTCAATATTGGTTACCCACTATTGCGTTTGTATGGGTTCCACCAAACCCATATTGATCTCATGTACAGGATTAGTTACCATTAGACACTTTTCTACTTGTATAATATATATATATATATATATATTTTTTTTTTAGAGGAAACGAGAATGATAAAAGTACAACTAGCCCTTCTAACAAGAAAAGACAGAACTTCGCAGATTCATGCACTACGGCATTTCAGAATTCCCTTCTATTCAACACTACCCACTGATAATACAACAACCACAGTGGTATCAAGGACCGCAACCCCAATACTCCCAAATGCAGCAGCTCAACCAATAACACCAAATAGGAACCGACACCGGCCAGGAAGCGACCATTATCTAGGAAAACCGAACAAGAAGATTAGAAACCCTGTAAATGTATTATACACAAATATACAAGCCTCTATACTGACCATGCAGACTGCAAATTACAATACTTACAAAATTTAGCTATGGAAACCAACATAGATATCATATGCCTAACGGAATCACAGTTACATAAATGTGAAAAAAGCTGTGAAAACTGCATCAAGGATACTGAAATAGCAATGCTAGACTACAACATACTGTATACAGAGCAGAGAGAGTGGCTAGACGAGGGGAGGGTATTGTATCTACATGAAAAACACATACACATTATTATTTTAGAAGTAAAAGAACTGAACTTAACCATTAGGAACGTCTACAGACCACCAAACACCACAAACAGTGAATCCCAATTCGCTACATATGAAATAGAAAACATGTTAAAATTACTTGAAACTCCAGCAACAAATATTTTAATTTGTGGAGATTTTAATTTCCCATTCATAACATGGAAGAAAAATGACGAAGTTATATATATTGAGAAGTTTCATGGTAACATTACAAAAGATGATAGAACCCAAGCAATAATGCTATTAGCTGTTATGGAACATTATGCCCTTACCCAGGAAATCTGTGAAGTCACTAGAAAAAAGAACGTTTTGGATTTAATTTTGACAAGTAACAATGAGATAATAATAAATAAAAAGGTAACGCACACAAATTTCTCCGACCATAACCTAATCGATATGTAATTGAAGTTAGCACCCAGAAGAATATTTGAAGGTTCAAATATAAATATAAAGAAAGCAAATTGTGAACGTGTAAATAAAGAGTTAAAGAAAGTAAATTGGGAATTGCTACTTCACGAGAAGATTCCAGAAGAAATACTATGTATAATAGAAGCTGAAACTAAACCTATATTAACGAAACTTGTTCCAGAGAGACAAAAAAGAAAACGTAGCAAGCGCGAGAGGAAAATCAGGACACTATTTAGACAACGGAAGCAAACCGTGAAACGTCTCCACAGATGCAGAACTGATGCAAGGCGACTCAAACTAGAGAGGAAACTATGCGAAATAGAAATGGACCTAAACCAAATATTCATACATAAAACAAACGAGGAGGAAAACAAGTAGCAGAAAACATAAAAAAATAACCCAAAATACTTCTACTTGTTTGCGAAAAGAAAAATGAAGTGTAAAGAGGGTATTGGTCCGTTGATAGATGTGGAGGCCGAATATATAAATGACCCAGGAAAAATGAACGAACTGCTTAAGGAACAATTTAATTTGTGTTTAGCAACCCAAAGTCCGAGAAGAAAGTAGAAAACCCAGATGAATTTTTCGACATTGTTACAAATCAGCCAAGAACAAATTCCGGCACAAACCTATTAATAGAGTTCTCGGAAGGAAATGTAACTAAGGCTCTATCACAGATGTGAGACAATTCGGCACCAGGGCCAGACACATGAAGTGCCACGTTTTTGAAGAAATGTAAAGAGAGTATTGCCAAACCGCTATACTTACTATGGAGGAAATCATTGGACACAGAAATTCCACTTCCATTGAAGAACGCGAACATTGCCCCCTTATTTAAAGGTGGTAACGGAGCAATGCCCAAGAATTATTGGCCTATAGCTATTACCTCCCACCTTATAAAGTGGTTTGAACGTATAATTAGAGGCAAAACTACCTACTACCTACAAGAAAAGAACTTATACAACCCAAATCAACATGGCTTCAGGGCTGGAAGATCATGCCTATCACAGCTATTAGACCACCTGGAGAAAATACAGTATTACATAGATGTAATACTGTATATGTTAACTTTGCTAAAGCATTCGATAAATGTGACCATGGAATTATAATACACAAACTTAAGAATACAGAAATTACTGGAGAGCTAGGAATATGGATATTTAATTTTCTGATTCAAAGAACACAAAGAGTGGTAGTAAATGAAGTTAAATTTGAAGTCGTGAGCTCTGTCCCGCAAGGACATTAGCTCCCTTGCTGTTCATAATGATGATTGCAGATATTGATGCAGATATTAAT
The DNA here is from genome assembly GCA_023014485.1 of Bathynomus jamesi. Classification (NCBI taxonomy): domain Eukaryota; kingdom Metazoa; phylum Arthropoda; class Malacostraca; order Isopoda; family Cirolanidae; genus Bathynomus; species Bathynomus jamesi. The sequence goes on from JAJOZX010000153.1 coordinate 265,358, forward strand.
GACAGTATTGTATCATGTTTCGCAGATGACACAAAGATACGCAAGGAAATATTGAACGAAGGTGACATAGAAAAATTACAAAATGACGTTGAAACATTATTCAAGTGGGGAGAAGACAAACTTCTAAGATATGGTAATAACCAGTGTTGGGCACTAAAGCGTTAATCCGATAACAGTTAATTAACGAAGTTAACTTTTTTAACGGACTATTAACGGAAGTTAATTTCCATTTATCGTTATCGGACCAGTTAACTTCCGATAACTTGATATTTAGTCTGTTAAAGTCCGTTAACACGTTAACTGCGAGGAGTCATTCACGGAAGATCACCGCTCCGCGAATGAATTCAAACCGCCATAACTTCAGTCTGCCAATTCCGTCCTCTGCCGCAGTGGAACGGCTCTTCTCTCTCGCAAGGACATCCTGAGGCCCAAGAGGTCAAGACTGGCAGTTGGGCCTAACTTTGAGAAGTTGGTCTTTCTGAAGGGCAACCAGCACATTGTGTCATAGTCTTTAATAAATGTGCCTAAAATTTAATTTTACCTTTCAGTTCCCGCCATAATAATTCTCTGGTAAATTAAAATTTAGTTAATGGTTAGTGGTTACAAGGGTTTCAAAACATGTAATCAGTACATTTTTTAAAAAAAAAAAAAAAAGTTATTAAGCAAAAAAGTTGCAAAACTTGATAAAAATACAGTTAAATACCTATTTATTGTTGGATTTTGCATAAATAAACATTTTCTATGGGTTTTAAAGCTTTTTTCCTTGATTTTTTTTAAATGTTAGTAAAGAAATAGTTATCGTTAACGGATTATCGTTAACTTCCGTTAACTTTGTAGTAAAATTATCGGATTATCGTTATCGGAGTTAAAAATTGGGGTTAACGGATTATCGTTATCGAAGTTAACTTTTTGGTTAACGGTGCCCACCACTGGTAATAACAAGGTGCTACAGAATAAAGGGTACAAAACTCTGCAAACCAAATAGATAACACCAAATCCACAAGTCAGAGATCTTAGAGTAATAATGTTGTTGGATGCAGAATTCAGAGAGCACTACAACATCAAAATTACAACGGCTAGAAAAAGTAATGGGAATCATCTGGAGGAGCTTCCGCACCAGAAAAGCAAACTTCATGCTCAAATTATGGAAGAGTCTAGTCCTACCAATAATTGATTATTGCTCAGTACTCACAAGCCCATACAGAAAACGAGACATTGCGAACACTGAAGCTATATAAAGGACTTTTACATCAAAGATAGAGGAAACGGAATCCCTGAAACTCTACTCTCTGGAAAGAAGACGCGAGCGATACACAATAATATACATATGGAAAATACTTGAGGGTTTTTGTTCCTAACTTTAGAAATGAAATTGAAACAAACTGGAATGAGAGAAGAGGCAGATTTTGTACTGACCCACCTGCGGTAGGACAAGGGGCCATGGAAACGAGGATGGAAAATACCATCAGCATACGAGGCCCAAAGCTTTTTAATGCCCCGCCAAAAGAAGTGAGGCACCTCCAACACACCGATCTGAATAACTTCAAGAACCAGCTGGACAGATTCCCGTGCAAAGTCTCTGACCAGCCATGCGTGGCTAGCTACGAGGGCAGGAGGAGATCGGGAAGCAATTCTCTCCTTCACCAAATCCCGCAAATGAGGCGGGATGTTGCAGAGGGGTCGACCGCAGGTCGATCCTGAACCGTCGTTGAACCCCTCATAAAGTAAGTATATATATATATATATATATATATATATATATATATATATATATAATCGTGTACTTATTTCAAAAAGATTTAATATTAAATATTTTTTCCTTTTTATCTTCTAAACTTGTCAAAAATCAATGAAGTGCAAACATAAATTAGATGTCAAGTTTATTAAGGGTTACAATAAGTGAAGTAAAGTCTCATTTATTATTGTTTTTGTTAAAGTGCCTCAAAAATCTATATTTACGCCAAATAAAAACTGTTTTTTTTTTGTTGTTGTTAAATAATTACTTTTTATAACCCGATGCCATAATGGTTCGCTATAACGAGAGCAATTTTGCTTGAAGAGCCCTTCCATTGAAACTTGAGTTTGAAGAGGACGAAAGGAAGGTTCAGAATTCAAGTTCCAATAATGAGAATTCTTTTGTTTTAAAAATCTTGAAAAAATGCGATTTTTGCTTATTACAAAATTCACAGCAATAACCTCAACATATGATTTTAGTCATTTGTTAATAATTTATGTAACCTTAATTATACTGTGAAAAAGGGAATGTGTATGGAGGTCAAATTTGATTTTGTTGGGTGGGTAAGCTACATATTATTGCGGATATGCCCGGGTAGAAGATAAATTTTCATAATCGTTTTGAATGATAGAACATGTAAAGTTTCCAAAAAATATGTAAGAAGCAAGAGCAATATATATATATTACACACACACACACACACACACACATATATATATATATATATATATGTATATATATATATATATATATATATATATATATATATACACACACAGAGAGAGAGAGAGAAGAAACACAAACTTACGGTGCATCTTGCTCCTGAAGAATCATGCACCAGGACTAATAACTGGAAGTGTGTGCAATACAAACTAACGAAAATTGGAATAAATTGAATACGGATATGGGTGTTCTTTGGACTAGACTAACACAGAGCATTGTTCCTTTCAGTGGTGATGAACCACGTACAAAAGCCTCGTCAGTACTTTGACCCCCTATTTCCTTGGCAATGTGACTGCGTGTTCCTCGTTCCCTGAAATGGGTGTATGGGCGGAATGAACAGAATGTGTAAAGATGTTTAACTCTTCATACTTCCACTTAAACTATGAATGTACCGATGAATAATATATATATACACACACACACAATCTTTAGTTAGCTTCCGCCCGAATTGTTCATTCTGACGAAGGTCAAGCTTTTCACTCCACTTTAGACCTACAGTTTAACGTGGAATCCGAACCACGCCCCATCAGCAGCCCAGCGTCTTAACCACTAGGCCACCTAGGATACCCATTTATCTACCAACCACCTTCTTTATTGTGTGGAAGGATGAACAGCTGGGTTTTGCTGCGCGCCGGCTGCCGTCGGGTCTCGAACCCGGGGCCGATGGATTCGTAGTCAGCGACGCTAACCACTACACCACCGAGGCATATATATATATTATATATATAAATAAAATTAATTAATTAATTAAAATTATTTGATTGCTTTTAAAATTTTATATTTATGAGATTAAAATTAAATATATTTTGACGTCATTATACAGGGCTATTTAAAATGATTCATCCGATTTCAACTGAGAATACTTCCATACCTATCAACCGTGCATCAACTGGGCATACACCACATGAAAGAGGAAATCTCCGAGTTACAAGATCACCGCGAGAGGGCTCCAAAGTCACGCTGTGGCCTAGCCTAGCAACAAACAGTCAGTGTGAAAATGGCGTCCGCACAGCAGAAGGCGTTTTGTGTGTTGCAGTTTTCGAGCTGTAAATCAGTAGTCACAGTGCAGTGTGAGTTTCGTCGATGTTACACCGTGCGACTTCTTCCTTTGGGGGTACGTTAAGGATACTGTGTACGTGCCACCGTTGCCACATCTTTGGATGAGCTCCGAACCCGCATTGTTACTGCTGTAGAGTCAGTGACAACGGACATGCTGGAGCGAGTATGGGAGGAATTCGACTATTGTGTCGACATTGCTCGTGTAACTAGGGGAAATCACAGAGCATTTATGAGGTGAGAGACAAAATTTAGACAGTTTTTCTTTTGGTTGATGTATCACAAATCACTCTGTATTTGTAACATTAAAAAATATTCTCATTTGAAATCAGGTGAATTATTTTTAATAGCCCTGTATTTTGATGAAATTAAATTCCCTCATTAATTACAAAAAAGGTGAATCCTCAATTTTGATGACTTGGTTGCATGATAAGAAAAGTACAGAAAATGGTGACTAGAATATCGCGGTAACTTTATCGTGAACTAAAATTAATTAAAATTAATTAATAAACATAGTATCAATTTTAATTTCTTCAATGAGGGGAAATTTGCAATTAGATCTAGTTCAGCGATTAACGCCTAAGTACTGTTAATTTTTGTTGCTGTTGTTGTTGTCGTTTGATATAAGTTGTTTAACTTCTTTCTCAACATTTAAGGTCATATGACGGAGGGGACCTACATCTTTACGCGGGATCCGAACCGCGGGTCGCTACATCATCTGGACGTATTTCACATTTCACATCCACTTACAACCCAGACTCAATGTCGCTTAACCTCACTGATCGACGGGAAACTTGTTATACGACACGACACGACGTAGCCGCACTATTAATTATTCATTATACGTATTTACATTATAACTGTATAATATATATATATATATATATATATATATATATATATATATATATATATATACACACACACAATATATATATATATATGTATACAGCACGGGATTCTTTTTCTTTCGTTAGAGAAATTACCTCATTAAATAATAATTCTTACACAATGGCTAGCTTCGATGTAAAATCTTTATTTACCAATGTGCCTGTTGCAGAAACTATTGATATATGTATTGATAATCTTTTTAATAATACTGATACTGTGCAGGGTTTTAATAGAGGCCAAATGAAAGAACTATTAAAATTTTCCGTGGAAGACCTTATATTTATATTCAACGGTGAATATTTTAAACAGACTGAAGGTGTTCAAATGGGTCTGCCTCTTGGTCCCACCTTAGCTAACGCGTTTCTGTGTCATCATGAAGTCAAATGGTTGAATGAGTGTCCTTCCAACTTTAAACCGGTTTTTTATAGAAGATATATTGATGACACTTTTCTCCTGTTTAAATCACCAGACCATATCCCTTTGTTTCGTAATTACCTTAATTCTAAGCACCCTAACATTCAATTTACTTCAGAAGTTGAATCTAATAGCTCTCTGTCCTTTTTGGACATTAAGATAATAAAAAACTAATTCCTCTTTTGAAACTTCCGTTTACCGAAAGCCGACATTTACCAATCTTACTATGAACTTTTCTTCCTTTATCCCTTTAGGTTTCAAACGAAATTTAATCTCGACTCTGACCAATAGAGCTTTCAATATCTGTTCAGATTACTTCAAACTACACGATGAACTAGATTTCATCCGAAAACTCCTTGCCAAGAATAATTTCCCTTCTAGACTGGTCGAGACTACAATAGGCAGAACCTTAAACAGACTAATAAGCCCTACAACTAGAAACTTAATTACAGTCCCCAAAGATATCCTGTATTTCACTTTGCCCTATATGGGAACCTCAAGTTTTAACATTAGAAATAAACTTTTAAAATTGCTCAAGGAATTCTACCCACAACTGTGTAAAAAATTATATTCACCCCGTCTAAATCGATTTATCATTTATTTAAATACAAGGATGTTATACCTACACTTCTTAAGTCATCTATAGTTTATCAATACAAGTGTGACCACTGTATGGGGTCATATATAGGTAAAACTAAAAGACATTTAAAATCTCGTATTTACGAACATCTCGGTAAATCGGTCCGTACAAATTTACCCCTTGGCAAACCACCTAATTCTCTCATACGTAATCACTCGCACAACAATAACCACCCAATTTCACAGTCTAATTTCACCGTACTTGCTGCTGGAAGCTCTGACCTTAAGCTTAAAATTATGGAGTCTCTGTTTATTTATAAACTAAAACCAGACCTAAATTCTGACGAATCATCGATAGATCTGCTATGTTTTGGTTAAGGTACTAGTTTTTTTATTTACATTTCAGTTTTAATGCTTTTACTTTTTATAATTTTAACTTTTTAACTTCACATTTATTTACCTTTTAGTTTTAATGTTTTACATTTTCTTAGCTACTTTTATAATTTTTTTTTTTAAGTTTATTTTAAATTGTTATTAAGCAATTTGTATTTTGTAATTTTGTATGTGATTTGGAATTTTATTGTTTTAGCCCTGAAGATGGAATTAGTGCATTCCGAAACGTTGGTACTATTAAACCTTGAAGGATGTTTGTATTTTCTCTGGTGTTCCTGTTCATTATATATATATATATATATGCGTCTGATACCCTTTGATCCTTTTTAAGTTTCTGGAAACTTTTGGGTCAAAACTGAGTTTGAGGTCGACATATTTTATCAAGGTTTGAAAAAGGGCGGAAATGAAGGTTTTAAAAGTGTTGGATTCTTAGCCGGAAGAAATGAAAAGCTATAAGGAAGTAATTTCTGCTTCAAGTTTTAATTTTGGGGACTAAAAACAATGAAAAATTATTATTATAAAAAAAAATATATATTTATATATATATATATATATTTATTTATATAACGATTCACCCCGCAAGGGGGTTCTAAGCTCGTGCTCTTGAGTGCTCTTTGTGCTCGTTTGTACGTGCTTGTTCCTGGAGGTTTCACGTGCGCCCTCCCGGCCCTAGCACCCAAGGATGATGGGGCTCGACCCTGCAGTCCTTGTCATCCTTGGTCTTTTTCCACTTCGACTGTCCCCTCCACCCTTTCTTTTTCCTCTGTCTTTCCTCTCACTTTTTCTTTGTGTTTCCGCTGAGATATGCCCTTTAAATAGAGGCGAATCGGTTCTTCCTGAACTAAAAAAAAAAAAAAAAAATATAACGATTCAACGAAACTCAGCACGGATTCCAATCGGGAAGATCATGCTTATCACAACTTATAGAGCATTATAACAATATTCTAGATGTACTTGAAGGTAATGAAAATTATGATGTCATATACGCGGATTTTGCTGAAGCTTTCGACAAGTGTTATCATGGTATAATAGCACATAAAATGAAACATGGGAATAACGGACAAAGTGGGAAAATGGGTCTATAACTTCCTCAGAGAACGACTACGGGTCGTCAAAATTCAAGGTGTATCAACTGTATCATCATCAGAATCAGAAGTACGCAGCTTAGTGCCACAAGGTACAGTGCTGGCCCCACTCCTGTTCATTATCATGCTAAGAGACATAGACAGTAGAGTTAACAGCAACAGTATAGTAACATCTTTTGCGGACGATACAAAGATCAGCAGAAAAATCAGCGATGCAAATGAAGTGGAGGCCTTGCAGAGGGACACAAACAAAATATACAAATAGTCAGAAGACAACAATATGACATTTAACACCGAGAAATTTCAGCTCTTGAGATATGGTAGAAATGAGGAAATTAAACACACTGCATATTATGCTCCAGATAGACAGGCAGGAAATTCAGAGAAGCACGAAAGTGGTCGACTTGGGGGTAATAATGACCGATGATGCCAAATTCGAGACACAAAATCAGATAGCAATAAACAAAGCAAAAAGAGTCGCGGGATAGGTACTAAGAACGTTCAAAAGGAGGGACAAGAGTCACAAGACAGTAATGATTCCCCTGCTGAGAACACTGATCATACCAAAACTTGAATACTGCTCAGTTTTGACGTTCCCATATAAAAAGGAAGAAATTAACAAACTAGAAGAAACGCAGAGACATTTCACAGCCAAGATTGATGGCTGCAAAGAATTCAACTACTGGGAAAGACTACATAAACTAAATCTGTATTCCCTGGAAAGAAGAAGAGAGAGGTATACCATAATCTACATATGGAAGATGATCGAAAAACTGGTACCAAACCTCAAACTAAATCCAATTACCATCCAAACAACGCTGTACAATAGGAAAGGCAGAGTATGTAGTGTTCCCAAACTAAAGGCCCAACAAGGGACCTCCTCAACATTGGAGGAAAATAGCTTCGTTGTCAGGGGTCCAAGACTTTTTAACTAGCTTCCTAAGGACCTCAGAAACGTTACAGGGTTCAAAGTTGAAGTCTTCAAGCGAAGACTAGATGCCTGGCTCAAGAGGGTACCAGATGAGCCGGGTGTACCTGGATATGTGCGGTGGATAGCGCAAGAGAGCAACTTGCTCCTCCACCAAGCCAGGCCTAGAAGCGGGGTCACCAGCTTGACCTTCGTGTGAAGAGAGACTAACGCACGAAACCGCAACGAGGTTAACGAGGTATACAGCGTGGCGCAAAAGTCGCGCATCATAGGAATTTTCAGTGTTGACTATTTTTTTTCTTTTAGGTAGGGGATGGCTGTGAAATTAACAATAGACGAGAGTGTGAGCTTGGTTTTAATGTATGGAATACCAGCTACAACAAATCGATGAATCGGTGCAGAATTTAAATTCTGTAGGCCTTACCTGGTATTGCATACATTAAAACCAAGCTCACCCCTCGTCTATTGTTAATTTCGCAGCCATCCCCTACCTAAAAGAAAAAAAAAAATATATTATAGTCAACACTGAAAATTCCTATGATGCGCGACTTTTGCGCCACTATATATATATCAATATATATATATATATATAGATATGTAACACAGACCGTGCATGGCACAAGGAACTCTTCTGGGAAAATTAAATCCACTATAGTCCGAATAAGTAATGATAAATGACAAATACCATAGTTTTTTTCCTTTTTCATGATTTTAGCCCGACGTGGGCAACGGGTCTCTCGCAAAGAGATCCCATAAATATAGCTTCCCTCACCAGCTATCTGCAAAGCAGACAGGATCCAGCTTTGGGACGTGGATCTAGGGTTTAAAGCAAACCTAGATCCCTACACTCAGAACCTCTATATAAGTAAAAGACTCGTTGCATTCACGTCGTGTTGAATAAATCAAGGCACGTGTTTCGTGCCTTGAAAAGTGGACGCTCAATGTCCCGGTTGAGGTTTAAGTTTTGGTTTTTTTGGCTAAAAATACAATAGTTACCCCCCTTTTTCTTTGATTTATTCAACACGACGTGAATGCAACGAGTCTTTTACTTATATAGAGGTTCTGAGTGTAGGGATCTAGGTTTGCTTTAAACCCTAGATCCACGTCCCAAAGCTGGATCCTGTCTGCTTTGCAGATAGCTGGTGAGGGAAGCTATATTTATGGGATCTCTTTGCGAGAGACCCGTTGCCCACGTCGGGCTAAAATCATGAAAAAGGAAAAAAACTATGGTATTTGTCATTTATCATTACTTATTCGGACTATAGTGGATTTAATTTTCCCAGAAGAGTTCCTTGTGCCATGCACGGTCTGTGTTTAACATATATTGTTCTCAGGGAACCATTCTGAGTTTGTGTATATATATATATATATATATATATATATATATATATATATATAATTTCAATAATGGTACAACATCGATATCAAACTTATATGCTTACGAAAAGTATATATACAGTAAACATATTAAAGTTTCCGCGCGTCCGTCTTTCTTCGCACGGAGGTTAAGGCTGGTGGCCTCACCCCTAGACCTGGCTTGATGTTGGAGATAATTGCTTTCTTGGATCTCCATTTCACATAGCCATGTGCCCCCGGTTCATCACGGATTGTCCTGAGCCAGGTGTCTAGTCTTCTTTTCAATACGTCCACATGGACACCAGTTGTGCTTTGATAGACTTTGGTAAGTCTTTCCCAGTAATCTTGTCCTTTGCAGCCATGCCTGAGCTTGGCTGTGAAATTTCTTTGAATTTCTTCAACCTCATTAATTTCTTCTCTTTATGTGGGGACGTCGAGAGTGAGCAGTATTTAGTTTTGGTCGGATCAGTGTTTTCAGCAAGGGAATCATTACTTTCTTGTACCTTCGTTTAAAGGTTCTCACTATCTGTTTCGTAATTCTTTTTGTCTTGTATATTATTATCTTATTTTGTGTCTCAAATTTCGCATCATCGGTCATATATATATATACACACACACACACACACCTGTAAATAGGTTAGGTTATGTATTTGGATTTGGGTCATACGCCCTCCGCGATGAGGTAAAGTTACATAGAGTGTTGTCATTTGAACCAATTTTGCCATCCTGTGTCGCTATACGCTTCGAGCGCGTCTTTCCCGATTCTCACAAGGGAAACTAAACACGAAAGAGCGCTTAACGAACAAAGATAAGAGGTTGTAAACCTCGTAAACCTCACTCACTTAAGAGGTTTGAAAACATTTCAGAGGTTTAGTGTAGCGGAAAAGTATCTCTCGGTCAAATATTTTGGGTCACAGGTCACATGTTCACTTTTCAGTTGTGGAATGAAAGGCAAATTAAGATATTTAAGCATGGCTTTGTATAACTGATTGTTTCCCGTGGAAGTTGTTATAGAGAGCTCTTATATATATATATATATATATATATATATATATATATAATATATATATATATATAATATATATATATATATATATATATATATATATATATATATACGCACTGTATAAGCTCTTTCATTTTAAAATTTTATACAAGGGATTAAAAAATATCATTTATGGTATGGAAACAAAAATTTTTGGATGGTGAAATGTTTGTTGGTTGTTCCTGGCAGTGCCAACATATGGCAACAGACATCTTAAAATAGACATGCATTTTATCGGTGCCAAGGGACATACACCCCCTTATTATAAGCCCCTCTCCCAAAATGTATTTATCCTTGCCTTACTTATGTTTTGATTAATAACCTTAAAAGCAATTAAAACTTAGTTTTTATGACTGAAAATTTACGTAAAAACGTTAATAACACTTTTAATAACACTTTCCTTTCCTTTTAAAGGTTAATAACACTTTCCTTTTAAACATCTCAGATACCAACAGAATCGATACACTTATACGTGACATTATAATTTTAGTAACACCAAATATTATTATTTTATTGGAATTTTTATTTACTGTTAACTTCCGGTCTAAGCCCCGCCTTATTATTTATTTTTGCAATGTTACGAATGATAATGAGGGGAAATTAACATTAAAATATATATATATATCTTGGTATGGGCTTGTAACAAACGAATAAACGCACGAACATTGAGTTAACTGCATGCTAATAGGTCAGTTTGGGTCGGACCTTCGACTTGTACGGTTCTCTCTCGTGAGGTGACTGACGGAGGTGACACTAAACTTCTCGTGGTGAAAAAAATGGAAGGTTATTAAAAGAAATTAGTTGAACGTTGTTTTAGTTAATTTTTACTTCATACATTTTGTAAAATACGAACATCCGCGAACATTAGATCCTAAAATTTCAAATAAAGTCTTTGTATACGTGTAATTTCGGTGGATAATATTTACTGAAACTAATTAGTTCGTAATTTAAGTGAAATTAAATTTGCATTAATTATCCGATACATCAAAATTTAACTAAATTAACTAAAAAAAGGTTTTAGGATATAAAAAAAATGTATTTCGTGTTTCCCCCCAAAAATGTAAAAAAATATAAAACTAAAAAATAACTCGAACTTAGCGAAACAAAGAGTATGTTACATTTATTTTGAGTTTAACCTTTAAAATAACATTGTTTCTTGATCTGTTAATTGGATCTTCTGTTTTGGACAATAAGTCGTCTGTAAAATCTGGATTACTTCAACATTTTTTGCTCAAGAAATTTTTTTTTTCTTGTTGGTGGTAAGTTTTGTCGGCTATTATTATATATAAATGTTGCTTTAAGTGTTTTAAGTGTATTCAATTCAAGTTAAGTTATTATGAAGGATTTTTTATGTGACTATTTGAATATGGTAATCAGTTTCGTGCTTACAATTATTTACATGCTATATTTTTACGTACCAAAATACAATAAGATGTTTTGTCGTGATTTTACTTTTTTAATAATAATAATAATAATAATAATAATAATAATAATAATAGCATACGTAAAAATATAATTAGCTTATCTAAACCTATTTGAATTTAACCTGACTTAACATTACATAACAACTACATAACAACCTCAGCCGGATTTAAGCTGTACTCAACAACCAAGGGGATCTTACCCCTCGAGGCCTATTCCGAAATTGAATAATTTTGCCCCCCTCTCTCTCTCTCTCTCTCTCTCTCTCTCTCTCTCTCTCTCTCTGTATATATATATTAGCCCATCGAAATTTATATGTGGTGCTAAATTTTATTAGGGTAGTGGTGTTTTCGGCGTTTTTCGAAATAAAATTCTCACCTGAACAATTTCTGTTATTTCAAATTCAATTTCGGAAATTGAATTTGAGTAAAATTTCCATTTCATTGTATTTTTCCATTTCAAAAATACTTTAATTGATATTCTTTAAAGAAATAAAATGGAATACAAATTACAGTGTTTTTGCGATCACCCTATATTATATATATATACACACACACACTGTATATATATAATTATATATAATATATATATATATAATATATATATATATATATATATATTATATATATGGGTGATTCAAATAATGCAGATACATTTTGAAATTATTTATTTACTATGCATATAAGTAATCGTGTAAAAAACAACATTAACAATCATTTTATGTTAAATATTCAAAATGTTCACCATTTACACGCAAACATGCGGCGCAACGTCCCAAAACAGATCCTCATACAGTAACGTTCATATTAGTTGAGATTTTGCTGACTTCCCCAACAATCGCTTCCTCTAAGTGTTTTGTACATTTTGAGGGTAAGTATCATACACTTTGTCCTTCAGGTACCCCAACAGATAGAAATCCAGACAGAAGTGTAACATCAGGTGACCTTGGAGGATATTCAGTCGTGGTTCCACGACAACCGATTCACAACCCAGGAAACTCTTTATCCAGAAAAAGCCGCATGTTTGCGTGTAAATGGTGAACATTTTAAATAGTTAATATAAAATGACTAACAAATGTCGTTTTTACATGATTATGTATACGTATACAGTAAAGTTTTTGCTTATTAAGTGCAATTAGTATCCAAATTAAATAATTTCAAAATGTGTCTACATTATTTTGACTCACCCTGTATATTATATATATATATATATTATATATATAATATATATATATATATATATATAGGAATTCCATAATTGAATACGTGTAAATAATACAGGATGAAATGAAAAGCAATTTCAAGGCCTTTCGTGTATTTTGCATCCTGACGAGGTGTACTGCAAAATACGTGAATGAAATGCTTGTCAGTAGCTTGAGTGTGGGGGGTTAATACGAAGAACATCTCTGGAGGCGAAAACGAGCTTTCATCCTGTCGTAGCGTAGTGGCTACGACACCTTCTAGCCTCACCTTCTACTCCAGAGGTGGTGGGTTCGAATACTGGTGCAGGTTTTATATATCTATATAGTCATAAATACCCAAGTAGGTCGAACATTTGTATAAATTTTTGTCCGTGATCATATTTTACCCAATAGGTCGAAAACGTTATATTATTTTACTTTTTCAAATTTTTAATCACTTTCGTTTGTGTTAAGATAGGTTGGGGGTAGGGGGGGGGGGGTTCTATCAGAAAGTTTAAAGAAAGCACTTTTTTTATCATACCAGTATACAATTTTTTTTTTCGAATTTCACCTTTGTTAGGATTCTAATTCAAAAACTCGAAATCAAATAAGTCCTACTTCATGCTACCTCAGGCTTTTACCCATCCAGTGATTTTTGTTTTAGGTTAGGTTAACTTGAATTAACCTAGCCTAACTTGAAAAAGTAGGTCGTACAAGAAAATCCGACTTATTTACAAAATCCGACTTAATTGGTAAAAAAATGTGACTTAATATTGGCGCTACTTGGGAATTTAGGAAAAAATATGTATGTACATGAAGGAAGTCGCTAGTATAACGGAATGGAGCTCTTCTTTTACTGTACAATGCAAAAATTTTTTATGTATCCGTGTATTGTTTGTAACAATAAAATTAATGACATTATGTAACGTACAATAATAATGATATTATTAATAATAATAATAATAATAATGATAATAATATTGCAGTAAAAACGAAATTAAAAAAATATATTACCATTTTCTTGGCTGTGATATTATTTGTTTTATTATTATTGGATTTGACGACGTCTCTCGGGAGTGTATGAAATGAACGAAGTTCTATTTCATATTTAATTCAAAAGATTTTACTTCTATTCCAATAGGCGCTTTTTGTTAAAGGCTCGATTTACTTTAATATCTAATTAAACCTAACTTATCCATGAATTTGTAGGCAACCATATTGGGAAATACTAGTGAGCATGCATATACAGCATTATCAGAAAGGTTACGTTAGGTTAGGTTAGGTTTTGTGTGTATCACCAATTTGACACATTACCTGAATTTCAGTCAATTTATAAATCGCCTAATTTTACATATTGACTGTAATATATATATATATGAGCGCCTCGGTGGTTTAGTGGTTAGTGTCGCTGACTACGAATCCATCGGCCCCGGGATCGAGACCCGGTGACGGCAGGCAGCGGGCAGCAAAACCCAGCTGTTCATCCTTCCACATAAAAAAATTGGTTGGTAGATAAATGGGTACCCTGGGTAGCCTAGTGGTTAAGACGCTGGGCTGCTGGTGGGGTGTGGTTCGGATTCCACGTTAAACTGTAGGTCTAAGGTGGAGTGAAAAGCTTGACTTTTCGTCAGAATGAACAATTCAGGCGGAAACAAACCAAAAGATTGGTAAGGGTATATATGGCACTTCTTCCGTTTAGTGGCCTCCTTTATTTAAAGAGACTTTCAAAAAGATTTTATTTATTTTGATTAAATATTTTACGCACTTAGGTTAGGTTAGGTTAGGTAAAATGTAAACGGAAGAAGTTCTCATATAAATATATATATATATATATACACACACACACACGAGAATTTATTGTTCTGATTTGCTGTTAAACTAATTATAATAGTTTCTGCATGGGTTAACAGATTTTTGTTAAAATATTTAATTGTTATTTAATGTTAATATGAATGCTTTGAAGTCCTTAAGTGAAGAACCTGTAATATGCACTTCGTCTGTAATGGAAGGATATTAAGTGCCTTATTTCATGATTTGAGATATCTCCGTTTTCAAGATGGACAAAGAGAACTTCTTCAAGGAGGAAGACTGAGTAGTGAAGTAGCTAAATTGAAGTAGAAAGATTTTGGAACGCTATTGTATGCAGTAGATGATTCAAAGAAATTCAATAAACTCTACAGGAATTAGGTGTATAAATTCATCATTAAATTTGTTTTATGTAGACCGAGCTTTAAGTCGTGTTAAGAATATGATTTTAATTTTTAATAATATTTGTCCTTGACATTTTTTTCTCTTTAAAACATTAATGATTAATTACAGTTAGGTATGAAAGAAGAATGGGAAGAACAGTGTCCACTTAGTTTTTATTCTCATTTGTAACTGGTCTCACTTGAAACACCAATTGTGCATCTTATTAAAGCAATTTATATTTACTTTCCTTTAGAATCAGACAGAATTTCGTGAGCTCTGTAAAAATGTTTAGAATTTTGAATTATTATCATGTAGCGTACAAAGGAACTCTCTGATATATAAAAACCAAACAAGACCATAATCCGAACCTTGAGGAACTCCTACACGAATGGTGAAACAGTTTAGATAAGATAAACGCCATTAAATTTAACCCATTTGTCTCCTATGTCGGGAATAAAGCAACGTAACATCTTTAAAGGATTTCCATGTTTATATCCTACCGCGTCCAAATACTTTTCCTTTTCATGCTGAGGACCCGTAACGACTAATTAAAGATTCTGTGACTGTTTGTATTCCAAATTCAACTACATGCAGGGTGTCACGGAACTCCTGCCCCAAAGGCTAATATCATGTCGTATATTATAGGGAAGGACTTCTGGTACACACTCTATATTCCCTTTCTCAAAGACAGAAAAAAAATAAGAATAAGTTATGATAAATATTGGACGCTTGGAAGTGAAAGTAATTCAAGTGTATTCAGAACGCCAAAATTCAAGCAGTGTTTCAAGTACTTGAGTCACCTCTGATCACGGTTTTCTTCTTCCAACAAAGTGAGATCTGAGTCACTGAGTCATGTGAGTCACTTCATGGATTCAAGTACTTGTAGTCACCTTTTGGTAAAAGGAAAAAAAAAATCGATAAAAAATGCACTTGAATTACTTTCACTTCCAAGTGTCTGAATTTTAAAATAAATTATCACATATAGTAGCTTGACCTTAACGATATATATATATATATATATATATATATATATATATATATATATATATATATATATATACCTTATGACCTTATGTTGTTTCGTGTGTTGGTATATATATATATATATAGCACACATGGTTTTTGTATAATACAAAACTACCCCCACCAGAATTCGAATCCGCGACTTCTTGAGTAAGAGTCGCGAACGCTACCACCACACTACGACGAGGTAAAAACTAACAACCTATCATATATTTCAGCAACCGAAGAAACGCATAACACTTTTGCGTCCAGAGTCGTTTTACATGTTAAACCCCCCCCCCCACCTGTACTTAAGATAATGGCATCATTTATTTCAAATTCGTCTCGGGTAACATTCGGTACCATAGATGAATAACAAGCATGGACACACGTGGTTTTTGTATAATCTATGATACAACAACGTTTCAACAGAGAAATTTGAATTAAATACTGCCATTTCTTCAAGTGCGAAGGTTGACACGTAAAATGGCTCTAGACGAGAAAGTGTTATGCATTTCCTCGGTTGTTGAAATAGATGACAAGTTGTATTAACTTTTATTTCGTCGTAGTGTGGTTGTAACACTTGCGACTCCTACTCAAGAGGTTCCGGGACAATTTTGTTTATATATATATATATATATATATATATACACACACACACACACCTGGTAATAGTTTCGTGCAACGATCTATTATCATACATAGGTTAACTCGTAGCCCTACCTCTATAGAGCTGGCTTGGTGAATGAGAGAGTTGTTTCAGTGAGCTCTCCATCTTAGATAGCCAGGTACACCCGTCTTATCTGGGATTGTCCTGATGCAGGTGTCAGTCTTCTTTTAAAGGTATTCACATCGACACCAGTGTGTTCGCATTTCGTTTTAGCCCTTTAATGGCAAAGCTATTTCCTTTACTGCTGAGGATGTTCCTCGTGGAGCAGTCTAGGAACACTGCACATTCTGCTTTTCCCGTTTTGCAATGTTACTTGGATGGTTGAAGGGTTCATTTTGTATTAGGAACCAGTTTCCAATTATTTTCCACGTGTAAATTGGATAGCACATATTAGGAAAATTGATCCAGTTATACGAAACATTGAAAAATGCATTATGATGATAATGATGATAATGATAAGGATAAACATTAAGTGATCTCTGTGCGCAGATCCATTTTTCATTACTTTACATAACAAATTATATTTCATTAATTGATCCATGTACACAATATAAGTAGTTGGATCATTTTATGAGGTCAGTTTAAAGCAATGAAAAATAGATCCATGTACATAGAGCAATTGAGGCATTTTTCGAGGTTTGATGTAAATGGATCACTTTCTCAATAATGGTGCACCTCTTTCTTCTTCTGTCCATTTTAGTAAGAAAACACAATGTTTTAATATACGTAATATTTCCTTGTAGTTTAGTTCCTCGAATTTACTGACTGTGGCCGTGAAATTTCTCTGAATTCTTTCTAATTGAATAATTTCATATATATATATATATATATATATATATATATATATATATATATATGAAAATTATTTCACGAAAGTAACACGTGAATAGTACTTATGATCAAAATAACCACGAAGGAAAATTAAAACACGAAATAGTGCTCAAGCGCTTTCGTGTTTTAATTTTGCTTCGTGGTTATATATATATATATATATATATATATACAGGGTGTCCCGTAAGTCTGGACCCATAGGGAAAAATAATAAAATTACAAAATAGTCCAAAAATTTATTACATAATCTGTTCAAAGTGTCCGCCGTTGTGTCGCACACATAGTTGAAGACGCAATCTCCACTGCGACAGCACTTTCTGAATCACAGTCGCAGAAATTTCTTGACACGCCTCCACAATGCGTGCTTTAAGGTGGAAAATGTTCTGAAGTTTGACCTCGTACACTTTGGCTTTCAAGTGGCCCCACAAATAAAAATCATAATAAAAAATAATAAAAAAATAATAATAATAAAATAATAATAATAACATAATAAAAAATATATTATAAATCCCTATGGGTCCAGACTTACGGGACACCCTGTATATATATATATATATATATATATATATATATATGCCTAAATCTCCAAATAGCGCCGATAGTAAGTCACCTATTTTATCAATTAGATCGAACCTTGTAAATAAGTTGGGTTTTCTTGTACGACCTACCCTTTTAAGGTTAGGTTACACTAGGTTAGGTTAGGTTGACTCATGTTAAACTAACTCAAAACGAATCATAGAGTGTGTAAAGTCTGAGGAATTATAAAGGACGATTTATTTGACTTGAACTTTTTTAATTGAAATCGTAAAGCGGATAAAATTTGAAAAAATAATTATTGCATACGGTAAAAAAAATGCTCTCTCTAAACCTTCTTATGGAAACCCTTCCCCCCCTTACTTTAACACAAACGAAAATGATTAGAGATACGAAAATCTAAAATATATAATCTGTTCGACCTACTGGGTAAAAAATGGTTACGGACAAAAATCCACACAAATGTTCGACTAACTTGGGCATTTATGACTGTATATATGTACACTGTATTTCGCATCATCAGTCATTTAACTCATAAATATTTTGCGTTTGAGTCTTTCTGAATTTCCTGTCCATTTGGGGGTATAATACCCCCCAAAGATTACAATTCTTAATTATTTCTGTATCTTAAAGAGTTGAAAACCTTCGGTGTTAAATTTCATATTGTCATTTTTTTTAAACCATTTCTATATTCTCATTTGTAAAGTCTGTTAATTTTCTGCGTTTTTATGCCTGCTGATTTTTTTTAATTTTAAATAATAGTGGAGCAGATACTGATATACATCCCTCATATATATATATATATATATATATATATATTTATATATATATACTGTATATATGAAGGAAATCACTCTTCAGGAAGCCGTAAATTTTTATTTCTTAACCCAATACAGTTTCGGCTCCTCGCGAGCCCTTGTCAATTGGTTATGTCACTTGGTCATTACCAGTTGACAAGGGCTCGCGAGGACCGAAACTGTATTAGTGTTAAAAAAAAAATATATATATGAAATGAAATGAAATGAAATGAAATGAAAAGGTTTATTGGCAGGCTATAGTCCATATGACAAATATTATTAATACAATGACAGTTCATATACTAAGGATAGAAATATACACAATTGATTAGAAATAATACTGCAATGTCGAAGTTAAGTGGAGCTACAGACAGACGTTTTCGTACCAAGAAGTCCATAGCTTAGAGGATAAATGGCAGGACTCATGGATAGCTTGGATGATCGGGTTGGTTGATTTTTTAATTCTTTGCATTAGACTGTGTTGAGCACGTCTTGTTACCTCCGGGAAGCTCGGGACATTGCGGGTAGCAAACATTTGCGAAGCTGAGCATCTAGGGGGTAATTTATGTAAGAGTCTAAAAGACCTGTTGTACAGCAAATTTAGGGTTCTGCCAGAACCTTTTTTATAATTCACCCAGAGTTGCTGACCGTATATATTACTGCAGAAAGTACGAAAGAGTGTGTCTTTAGCTTCACTTGTACAGAAACGAAAGTTCCTTATGGTCATATTCGCTTTAGCACACAGGCTTCGAGATTGTTTTCTTATATCCGAGTCATCACTCAAGGAGCTGGTAATAGTTTGACCCAAATACTTAAACTCTTGTACTTCCTCAATTACTTCACCATTCATTTTAAACCTTATATCAGCTGGCTGATTACAGCTTTATATACACACACACAGCTTTATATATATATATATATATATATATATTATATATATATATATATATATATATATATATATATATATATATATATATAATTTTTTTGCTTTAAAATTTTTTTGACAATTTGGCTGAGTTCTTTTAGACCCTTTTTTTTATTTTTGAAGTTGTGAATTGCTTGACTCCCTTAGGCTTATTTCTCATTCGAAGTTAAAATCTCGTCTAGAAACTTCTCTTTCGTTCATTTGAAAAAACTTCAAAGCAAAGCGAGGTTCTAATGGCCGACTAACGTATCTCGAAAGAGGGGAGACGTTCATGACAAATATGGGGACTCAGTATCTGAAGAGTATATATATATATATATATATATATATATATATATATATACACGGTCTGTGTGTATCACATATATATATTCGACGTGCTCAATACAGTCTAATGCAGTGATGCACAAACCCTGGCCCGCGGGCCAGTCTTTTCAATTCACATTTTTCACATGAAAAGGGTAGCTACCCAAAGAAAAATCTGAAATATTACCTCTGGTTATAAAAATGCATATTTATAAAAAATAGAATATCTATATATCTGGCCCCTACATATAAAACAGATGGTTGGTTTGGCCCTCACATCAAAAAAGTTTGTGCACCACTGGTCTAATGCAAGGATTTAAAAAATCAACCAACCCGATTATCTAAGCTATCCATGAGTCCTGCCGTTTGTCTTCTAAGCTATGGAATTCATAGTACGAAAACGTCTGTCTGTAGCTCCACTTAACTTCGACATTACTGTATTATTTCTAATTGTATACAGGGTGTTTCACAACCGGTCTGCCATACTTTGGGGGGTGATTTGGGTTGTGATATCGAGTAAAAAGTTAATACAACATAGGTGCTATTTCCAACCGTTGGGGAGCTACGGACGTTTTAAGATGTGCAAACAAGAAATCCCTACTTGTGTGTAATTCGATTAATGACAGCAGTGGTGGTAGTTTCGGTTAACGAAGTTACCGCTACTAATCCTCAGTTTTTCTTTCAATTGGTTCTGATATGTGGTACGAGACACTGTGTTGTGCTAAGGTGAACAATCAAAATGAATCAACAGTTCACAGCCGCTGAATACGCTGATATCCATTTCATTTATCGATTCTCTGATGGTAACAGCAGAGTGGCAGTTGAGGAATATCGAATACGTTTAGTGACACATGCCAGAGATTAAGGGAAACAGGGACAATTGTTCCACGTAACCAAGAACATGTAGCACGACGGCCCGTTGCTATGGAGGAGCGCATACTGGACCTAGTACAACGTATCCCAACTACCAGTGTTCGAAGGATTTCTAGACGAATTGGTGAATCCGCATCGCGTATATGCCGAACCATACATGATGAGGGTTTGTATCCCTATCATTTGCAACGTGTGCAAGCTCTTCAACCGGATGATTACGATAAACGTGTTCAATTTTGCCAGTGGATGGTTACGCATCGCCAAATTCTTAATCGCATACTGTTCAGTGATGAAGCACAATTCATTCGGGAGGGAATTAACAATAGATGAAGTTCCCACTTGTGGTCCGCCGATAATCCCCACGGTATCATTGAAGGAAACTTTCAACATGGATTCTCGATGAATGTTTGGTGCGGTGTAATTGGAGATCAGCTGATTGGACCGTTCGTTTTGGAACAACGATTAACTGCTGATATTTATCTGAACTTCCTGTCGAACGAATTGCCGCTTTTGATGGAGGACGTGCCCTTGGAGACAAGGCGCAGGATGTTCTTTCAGCACGATGGGGCGCCACCACATTTTGGTCGTCATGTTACTTGAATCAGCGGTACGGGAATCGTTGGATTGGTCGTGCTGGTCCAATATTGTGGGCCCCGAGATCACCGGACCTAACCCCGTTAGATTTCTTTTTATGGGCCCTTATGATAGAGATGGTCTACAAGATCAAAGTACAAACGAGAGAGGAACTCTTGCGTCGGATTATGGATGCCGCTGCTTACGTACGAGAACACCCCGAAATAATTCAATGGACAGTGGACTCTTGTTTGGAACGAACAAGGCTGTGCATTAAAAACCGAGGCGGACATTTTGAACATTTATAAGGTGTATCTCATAAAATGTAGCAATAAATACATCAGATTAATACTCTCGTTTATTTTTTCCTGTGTACCTTTAAACGTCCGTAGCTCCGCAACGGTTAGAAATAGCACCGATGTTGTATTAACTTTTTTACTCGATATCACCCCACCCCAAAGTATGGCAGACCGGTTGTGAAACACCCTGTACTATATTTCTATCCTTAGTATGTGGAGTGTCATTGTATTATTAATATTTGTCATATGGACTATGGTCTGCCAATAAACCTTTTCATTTTAATTTTCATTTTATATATATATATATATATATATATATATATATTCAATACTAAGTACACGTTAGCCAGCGAACTTAGTTTTCCTTATGAGCGAAGTGAAAACACTCAGGTCGGAGTTCGACTTTTGATGGTGTTAATAATAATGTCCCAGGAATTTGTACAGTGGGCCGCATTAGTTGGAGCTATTGAAGAATAGGGACCCTAGCCTGCTTTAGTTAGCTTTATAAGGCTAACTAACGAAAATATCATAACCTAACCTAACCAATCGTCAAGGGCGTACAGTTAACCTAACGATTGGTTAGGTTAGGTCGTGATATTTTCGTTAGTTAGCCTTATAAGCCTAACTAAAGAAGGCTGGGGTCCTTATTCTTCAATAGCTCCCATTAGTTGGTCTGAGCGCTGTACCCTGACTCATTAATGAACTACGCGTCTTTCTGTTACGTGAAAAGCAAAGGTACACTTAATAAACTAAAGTTGTTCCGAGGAACGAACGAATTATAATAAATTTAACTACAAAACCGTTATGCAGTTTCGAGCCTAAAATAACGTTAATCGTAAACATTGTTAAATAATAAACTTCGCTATGTTAATATTTATGTTAAGTAACGAATTTTGTTAATAAGAAACGCTAATTACGGTAAAATGGCTAAGTAGCCTTATGTAAGCGCTATTTCTATACAAGACCTGCATTCATACTCGCGAAAATAAGGGAATATGAGTCATTTTTAATATGAATTAATTCTGCTTTGTTGGTTTTGCACCATCTCGAAAAAGAGCAATTTTAACAGTTTGAATTGGGGACTATATTTCTTGTGACAACCAAGTTCTTCCTCGTGAGATTGACTGAAAAAGATAACGAAAGATGTCTCTATCTCTTCGCGAGATATAAATATAACATCTCTCTCTCTCTCTCTCTATATATATATATATATAGTTTTTTGTATAGAATTTTGATTATTGAATGATTTTTTATTTAATTTATAAACCCTTCCGTATCGACGTGTTTTTTTAGATACAGTTAATTGATCCGTGCCTTTGCAGACGGTTTTCAATTAAAATGTAGATGAAACCTTAAAAATAGGATTGGCTTCATATCTCTTCCGAAATGGGTTGGATTAAATACCATCCGTTTTTTTTAATCCAGAATAGACAAATGGATAAAATTTTTGTTGATAACTAAATTTAACCCTCGTCAGAAACCTTAAATTTACTTACGTTGTTGGAACCATGGGGTCAATATGACCCCAGCCCTAAAATCTTAAAAAAAATGGTGATATAAAAAGTCCGTAATGACCAATGAAATATTGTATTTTATATTTAAGAAATTTTAATGAATATTACCATCTCTTTCAATGTTTTGATCCCCATAATGCTTCCTGATGACGGTTTTGAGATAAGCGTGATATATGGTAAATTTTTATAATCTTGGTTAACTTTGGTTTTGCTTCCGCCCGAATTGTTCATTCTGACGAAGGTCAAGTTTGTTACTCCACCTAAGACGTACAGTTTAACGTGGAATCCGAGCCACAGCCCATACACACACACGCACACGCACACACACACACACACACACACACATATATATATATACTAGCTGAGGTACCCGGCGTTGCCCGGGATAAATTTCACAAACAGACATTCTTCATCCTATAAGAGGTTCCCGTGCCAAATTTGATAGCTCTAAGTCAAACGGTTTCGGCGTTGCCCGGGATAAATTAATTTCACAAACAGACAAGCTGACCGACTCTGTGTTGACATTCTTCATCCCATAAGAGGTTCCCGTACCAAATTTGGTAGCTCTAGGTCAAACGGTTTGCGCTTGCATAAAGGACAGACAAACAAACAAACAAACAGGCGAATATATATATATATATATAATATATATATATATATATATATATATATATATCCCTAACCTTAAAAATGAAATAGAAACAAACTAGAATGAAAGAAGAGGCAGATTTTGTACAGTCCCAGCTGCTGTGGGACAGGGGGCCATGAAAACGAGGATGGAAAATACCCTCAGAATACGAGACCCAAAGCTTTTCAATGCCCTACCAAAAGAAATGAGGCACCTCCAGCACACCGACCTGAATAACTTCAAGAACCAGCTGGATAGATTCCTGTGCAAAGTCCCTGACCAGCCATGCGTGGCTGGCTACGAGGTCAAGAGGAGATCAGAGAGCAATTCCCTCCTTTACCAAATCCCGCAAATGAGGCGGGATGTTGCAGAGGGGTCGACCGCAGCTCGATCCTGAACCGTCGTTCGACTCACGTAAAGTAAACATAAAGTATATATATATATATATATATATATATATATATATATATATATATATGCCAGTTGTCAGTTGGTTTTCGAAGGAAACTGTCTTTATACCGTTATATATATAGAACACTATTTTGTAAGCAAAATTTTCTACCTCGAACTCACCACAGATAAGAGTGCGTATATCATACAGTAATTCGACAAGCGGTGAAGGTATGTGATGAAGAGTCAAACCTTTACCTGCTTAGTTGTCACGTGATTGATAAGCGATGAAGGAAAGAAAAAATGAAAGAGTTTATATGTGATGTAATAATTATAAAATAAGATGTAATTTAGAGGAAATTAAATAGTAAAAGTGCAAAATACAATATATATAATGATGCTCAGTCACCAGCTATGAGATTCATCTGGATGAGAGCAATCACAGAGTAGATGGCCTGGCGGCGGAGGTGGGGTTCGAACCCGGGCCCTTCAAAGCCCGAGTTCAGTCTCCATCCACCCTTACCAACCATGGGAGTTCTTTGTGTAGCTGTATAGACCTCTCTCTTTCTCTCTCTCTCTCTCTCTCTCTCTTCTATATATATATATATATATATATATATATATAATATATATATATAATGTACTTTTAATACATACATTAAGTAAAACAAATGACAAACTAATTTATACCATTGCTTCGTAACTACGATAATTGGTTTTAAACTACAGTATTTACGATCGTGTGAAAGGCGAAAAGATGCTATAAAAAACCTCTGTTACACTCTTTCGTAAATGTTCAAGGATCGTGCATGACTCCTTTCTCTCTTCGCTGCTTTGGAACGACCTGGCTTACATATAAACAAAGGAGGGATGAATGAAGTAGAGGGTTACAAACGCTGTTATTTCAGAGCAACAGGAAGTCTCGTTTTCTATTTTTAAAAAGGGAAACAATTTTATTTTCTAGTTTTTATTTGTAATTGTTTTTATTTGTCGCTGTTATTATTGTTATTTTTAGTTTTGTTTTAGTGCGCTTCCTAAGGACAGCAATACGTTTAAAAAAAAAAAAAAAAAAATTGTATTGTAATTGGTTTGTTTTGAAAACTCAAAAGGTATATTTGAAAAAAGTATATTTGTTTTGAAAAACCTAAAACATGAATCGCAAATATAAACAATGTACTGCCCTTGTACTCTGATAA
This sequence comes from Bathynomus jamesi, assembly GCA_023014485.1. NCBI lineage: Eukaryota > Metazoa > Arthropoda > Malacostraca > Isopoda > Cirolanidae > Bathynomus > Bathynomus jamesi. Next base: position 290,896 of record JAJOZX010000153.1, read on the forward strand.
TATATATATATATATATATATATACACACACACCGTTATTCATAGCTTCGCTTATACGTAATATATTTTTTTGACACCAAATTCCGCTATTCGCAAACCCAGCTCCGTTATTCGCAATGCCAGATAAGGAAAAAAATAATTCACAATTCCGCCTGCTACCAAACGCAGCGCAGCATGTCCGTATCGTAGACCATTATTTAAGAAAAGGCACGGTCTTTGTGGCGAGATGTGAGGAAGTCGTTGGTGAAGGTGAGAGCGGTGGTGGTGAAACTTTCAGTGCGAGTCTGGGGTGGTTTGAGGAAATAAAAGTACAATACAGGTATGTTTATTCTTTTATTGATGTTATTTATAATAACTAATACATAATATGCTAATACAGGTCCGTATTTGTGTTTTATACTTGCTTTTATATATCGTATGGGAACGTATCCAAACATCTTACCTTCTGAAAAATGGCCACCGGAACGCATCCCCCCCTAAAACATGTATTTATATGGGAAAAAAATATTCGTTATTCGCAATTTCGCTATTCGTAATGAGTCTGAGGAACATAACTCTTGCGAAAACCGGGGTATACCTGTATATATATTATTTTTGTGGTTAATGCGCCTCGGTGGTATAGTGGTTAGCGTCGCTGACTACGAATCCATCGGCCCCGAGATCGAGGCAGGCGGCGCGCAGCAAAACCCAGCTGTTCATCCTTCCATACAATAAAGAAATTGGTTGATAGATAAATGGCTACCCTGGGTAGCCTAGTGGTTAAGACGCTAGGCTGCTGGTGGGGCGTGGTTGATTCCACGTTAAACTGTAGGGATAAGGTGGAGTGACAAGCTTGACCTTCGTCAGAATGAGCAATTTGGGCAGAAGCCAAACTAAGGATAACTAAGGTTAACTATATATATATATATATATATATATAGGATGAATATAACCACGAAGGAAAGGAAACACAGAATGGTGCTCAAGCGCTTTCGTCTAATGACATCCTCAGGAACACTCCTGAGGTGTTCCTGAGGATGTCATTAGACGAAAGCGCTTGAGCACCATTCTGTGTTTCCTTTCCTTCGTGGTTTTATTCATCATAAATATTTTTTACGTGTTACTTTCGTGAAATAATTTTCATATATATATATATATATATACACACACACACCAGTGATGTAGTCGAGATCATATGGCCGAGCTGAGACCGAGACCTAAACACCCGAGACCAGTAAAAACGGTGTCGAGACCGAGACCATACGCAATTTTTGCATGTATTCAATATTGTGTTAATGTCTAATTCCTAAACTCTGTATTTCACATTCAGGAATAAAGATTCTAAAGAGGTTATCGAGTGAATATTGCAAAAATTACTCTGAATTTATTCACATATTCTTAGTTTGCGACATTTTTCAGCAGTTAACTGCCTACTTAAAAGAAGATAATTGTTCGTTGCACTTAAGGAACATCAACATACTCAGCAGTGATGTAGTCGAGACCACCATGGCCGAGACCAAGACCGAGACCTAAGTACCCGAGACCGAGACCGAGACTAAGCACCCGAGACCGAGACCAGAAAAAAAAGGTCTCGAGTCCTACAGCATTGATGGATACAGGACCAGACTAAGGCATGGGTTAACGGGGCTAACAGCCCAGGGGCCCCGAAAAGCAGAGGAGAAAAATTTTCTAACATTTTTTTACATATTCAATATTGCCAACACTACCGAAAAAGTAGTTACCTCCTTTATGTGACATTGAAATTCGTGTTATTTAAGTTATTTTATAGTATTACCGTGACGTCATTGTTTTCTTTACTTTGACGGTTTTTCTTTGCCTGTGACAAACATGCTTTAGTTAAGTAAATTTTTATTTTATTATTTTAATTGTGAAAAAGAATAAAAAACATCTTATGCCTTAAACCATGTTTTTTTATTGGGGGGGGGGGCAAAGGATCCCAAACTTGCTTCAGCCCCTGGGCCCCGTAGAGGTTAATCTGGAACTATATATATATATCAGATTACAATAGCAGTACATTGTTTATGGTGGTGATTCATAGACGAGAGTTTCAAATTTGTTTTGAAATTAGCCCTTTTTAAAATTTTGTAATTTCTCTCATGAGAATTTTCGCTGAAGGAAATGAAGGTGGTTAGAATCTTCACCACACAGTATAAGCAAAAGGAAATAGTTTTAACTAATAGTATATATATATATATATATATATATATATATATATATATATATATATTGCCTCACAGAAACGCATCTTAAATATTGCCAAGGAAATTGCGAAAACTGCGAATACTGTATTGATAAGAAAGAATTGCATATCGATGGTTTCAACCGACAAAGAGCTGATAGAACAGAGAGACATAAAGGTAGATGTGCTATTTGTGTACATGAGAGTCATATGACAGAGACGGTAATAAGTAAATCAAACAGTTTCGTGGAACTCCTAGCAGTGAAAATAGAGAAACTAAACGTGATACTGATAGTCATCCATAGACCTCCAAACACTCCAACTGAAAAATTCTCGGATGCCATTGACGATATCGGAAACCTAATAAAGTCCGTAAACTCTCCATCCCTCAATATAATACTCTGCGGAGATTTTAATTTCCTATTTATAAAATAAAAAAGGTGGATAGAAACATATATATATACACACACCAGGACAAGAGGGGCACAAGAGAAGACCAGGAGCAAGCAGAAATGTTGATAGCTCTAACAAACGAGTTTATGTTGACACAAGAGATAAGAGAAAACAGAAGAGATAACAGAAAGAGTACGTAAACTAAATCTGTACTCCGTGGAAAGAAGAAGAGAGAGGTACACCATAATATATACATGGAAAATGATCGAAAAAGTGGTACCAAATCTCAAACTAAACCCAATTACCATCCAAACAACAATGGAAAATAGGAAAGGCAGAATGTGTTGTGTTCCCAAATTAAAGGCTCGACAAGGGACCTCGTCAACACTGAAGGAAGACTTTTTAACCAGCTTCCAAAGGACCTCAGAAACGTGACAGGGGTCAAAGTTGAAGTCCTCAAAAGAAGCCTAGATGCCTGGCTCAGGATGGTACCAGATGAGCCATGTGTACCTGGCTATGTGCGGTGCGGTGGAGAGCGCAAGAGAGCAACTCGCTTCTCCACCAAACCAGGCCTAGAAGAGGGACCACCAGCTTGACTTTCGTGTGAAGAGAGACCAACGCAAGGAATTGCTACGAGGTTACGAGGTATATATATATAAGAATAAAGAGGATGATCAACGCCCACGTCGACATTATGATATGAATTCCTTTTTGGAATGTCACTTCATCGAACCCCCAAATTTACTGAGTGCTCCATTTTCAATATAGTTTTGCTGATGCCAAGCATAAATTGGAAACATCAATGAATAAAATGCAATTATGAGCAAATAAAGTCAGTGTAACTTTTGTTTTCACAAAATTTTTCGGGATTATTTTTATATTAAGCCTTTTTGAGCGTTATTTTTCAATTTACAGTTTGTTTACATTTCAGAAGCGAATGTTTTTATATTTCATCTTTATTTTTACAAGACACAACATTACATAGAATTTTGCTGCCACAGTACGGAAATAGTTTTTGTTTTATCATAAAAGTAACATGGTAAAAGTAAATGAGACAGAAATCATTTGATATATATATACAGGGTGTTTCAAAAGTTCGGAATCATAGGAAATATTTTTAATGTCTATATGACGCGTTCGGTGGAGAAGGGGCGAACGCAACATTTTCGAATTATGCCATAAAATGCAGTTAAAGTTTGTAAACTTTAAACCTTTGTATTTTTCCGGTTTATTGAAATGTTGTATGAATTTGAACACATATTTGAGTAAAATATTGTTGTGTAATATGTCGATATAATAAAACGCCAAGAATTTTACAATATTATTTATTGATAGCTTCTGATGTTAACTGGTGTAATCCATTATTTGGTCCTCTTCGTCGAATGTTGTATTACCTGCTTCAACTGTTTCGGTTTCTTCCAGTTCCTTTAACAATCTTGTATAATAGTTCACTGCAGTTGCAGGCATTAGGTCTGATAATTCTTTGAGATCTTTTATTGTTTCCTTAGTTATTGGCAGCAATTGGGAATACTTTGGTTGCAGTGTCTGCTGGGCTAGATTGAATAAACTGACACTGTAGGATTTTTTCCCTTTCTGCAGTCTGACGGGATGGCTATTATCTGGGGTTGTGCGGTATGCAGTAGATATTACGTAGCCTTCTTTGTGTTGAAAGTCAAATATTAACTTTCTTGCATCTGTAAATTTAGTAGTTGTTGATTTCCTAATGACAATGCACGTTTTTAGGACGTCAAAATCGAGAAAATCAGCCTGTTTCATTTCTACAACTAGGAAGCGCTGCGAAACGGCTGTAGTTATGGCCGTAACATAATCTTTTTTGGTGTAAATAATATTGCTGTAATTATTTTTTATATTTTGTTCAATTTGGCCAAATTGAGCATCACAGGGCATTGTCGAGTGACCAGAAAGTAGATAGATGTGTTCAGTGTGAAGCAATGATGCGGAGTGAATTTCTCTGAGATACATTAAAACCTAAATTTTACCGTGAAAGAGTGCAGACTAACATCTAATTTTTTGCATAGGTAAAGCAAAGGTTTTAAAGGATAATTATACGACAAAAAACTCATTTTTCGAATTTTGTGGCGTTCGCCCCTTCTCCACCGAACGCGTCATATACTGGATGTGTATATACAGGGTGAGTCATATGAAAGCGGCCCAGAGAAAATTTTACACGTGAAAGAAAATGAGATATTTTCTTAGAGTTGCTTTTATGTGGCTGACCCTGTATATATATATATATATATATATATACACACACATTCAACTGCAAAGAACACGCAGTATAAATAACGTAAAGAACGACGCTTGTATAGGAGATATTCCGCGCAAGACGAGAGAGAGAGAACGAAACAACCTCATTTTTTCATTTGTTTCGTTCTCTCTCTCTCGTCTTGCGCGGAATATCTCCTATACAAGCGTCGTTCTTTACGATATATATATATATATATATATATATACGGCATGTACCTAGATATTAAAATATTTCCTATAATTCCAGACTTTTGAAACACCCTGTACATCAAACTAAGAGTTGAATAAATGCACAACGTGTGTGTGTGTTTGTGTGTGTGTGTGTGTGTGTGTGTGTGTGTCTCTCTCTCTCTCTCTCTCTCTATGTGTGTGTGTGTGTGTGCATAACGTAATTGTTGAGCTAGTTTATATATTCTCCTCTTTCCTGTAAAATTTCTTTGGCTACTTTTCCAGGGTCAAAGTATTTTCTTCAACCTTTTTCCGTACCCACCTCTGGCGGGAGGGAGCGGAGGGTGGGGCTAGAGCCTTATGCTTTTCTATCCATTTTTCTACTCCTGCAAAAATAGTTAAAAAAATGAACCGGTTTAATAACAGGAACTTCCCCGAGGGGACTGAAAAGTTTTTGAGGTTTCCTCTTGTCCTTGTAACTCTCTCTCTCTCTCTCTCTCTCTCTCTCTCTTTCTCTTTCTCTCGCTCTCTCTCTCTCTCTCTCTCTCTCTCTCTCTCTCTCTCTCTCTCTCTCTATATATATATATATATATATATATATATATATAATATATATATAAGAAGTGCAAAGAAAGCATGGTGAAGCTACTGCACATACTGTGGAAAGCATCACTTGACACCGGCCTTATACCAAACTGTTTAGCAAGTGCAAACATGGCTTCTATATTTACGAAGAGAGAAAGAGAGAGGTATGCCAAGAAATTATCGAGAAGTAGCATTCACGTCACACCTTATAAAGCGTTTGGAAGGAAGTGTTAGAGATAAAATTGCATCCTACTCCGAGGGGAAAAAAAGGAGTGATATTATTTAAACTTTAGGAACATTGTTGTTGTTGTTGTTGTTGTTGTTTAACCACCTTCGCAACATCTAAGGTCATCTGACAGAGGGGACGTAGAACTTTACGTGGGATCCGAACCATGGGTCGCTACATCATCTGGACGCGGAGAACGGTTTCCCATCCAACTACTGATCGAAAGGAAGCAGTGTTACGACATTGGCCATGATGTAGTCCTTATAGGAAAGGTTTAGAGCGAGATGATTCCGCTTATCGCATCAATTAGATCACCATGTAACAGAGAATTGCAGAAAGTTGCGTCAAAGAAAATTAGATGTAATATACTCGTATATGGATTTTGCTAAATCCTTCGATAAATGAGATCGTGGAATTCTTCCTACAAATTCAGAGAAATACTGTATTTGTAGAAAATTGGATCTTTGGATTTTTAAGTTTTTAAGTCAAAAGATTATGAAAAACGTACTTGCAAAAATGGAGTTAAATCAAAAGTTTCATTAATGATTATATCATTGTATTTTAAAGAATATTATTATCCCTCTTACTGGAGAGAGAGAGAGAGAGAGAGAGAGAGAGAGAGAGAGAGAGAGAGAGTTACAAGGAGTTACAAGGAAAAGAAGTACCTCAAAAGGCCTTGCGGCCCATACCGAGGAGGTACCAATGGCAACGGGAGCCAGGGAAAATTTTGTAAAAGTTTATTTTTCTTTCAACTATCCTAGCAGTAGTAGAAAACTGGATAGTAAAGTAGAAGGCTCTCTCCCCACCCTCCGCTCCCTCCCTGCCAGAGGCAGGTACGGAAAAAGGTTGAAGAAAATACCTTGACCCTGGAAAAGTAGCCAAGGAAATTTTACAGGAAAGTGGAGAATATATAAATAGCTCTATATTTAGCTTGCTCACAGAGACACCGAGCAAGCGAACTCCTGCAGAGTTTTCTTATGTTTTAATCTTAAACTATGAGTGTGTTCAGTACTTTGTCTAGCCTATTTTTAAACAGATTTACACTTTGACTGGAAACAACCTCTGAGGGAAGTTGGTTCCAGATATTAACTATTTTATAGGAAAAGAAATTTCCGCAGACTGAGGTCCTAAATGTCTTTACACACTCAAATAGTGTGCAAGATTTCGTCTAACCTTTTCTTGAACTGATCCACAGAGGAACTGTTCGCAACTTCCGAAGGTAACCTGTTCCATGTGTCACAGATCTTATACGTAAAGTAATTCCCACACACACTAGTCCTAAACCGTTTCAAATCCAACTTCCAACCATTGTTGCGAGTTGGGTTATCATTTAAACTAAACATACTTCTAAAATCGACATCGTTGAACCCTCGTAAGAGCTTGAAAACCTCGATCAGTTGACCGCGCAGCCTCCGAGTTTCAAGCGAAAACAAGTTCAGGGCGCGTAACCGTCGATTGTAGCCCATATGCCTAACGGAAGGGATTAACTTTGTGGCCCTCGCCTGCACTCGCTCCAGCCTCTCAATATCTTTCCTGAGGGTGGGCGACCAGAACTGCACAGCATACTCCAGGTACGGCCGAACAAGGGAATTGTACAGTGAGAGCACAATCTCCTTGTTCCGAAACTGAAATTGCCTCCTGATATAACCCAATAGTTTCTGGGCTTTCTTTTCCACCTCTACACACTGTTTCGTAAACTTAAGGTCGCTGCTAATTAGCACACCCAAGTCCTTTTCTAAATCAGTCACCTCGATATTACTGCCCAACATCGAGTAGTCCGACTTGGGATTGGCGTAGCCAATGTGCATCACTTTGCATTTACCCAAGTTAAACGGCATTTGCCATTTTTCGGACCACTCTCCTATCCTACCTAGGTCCGCACGCAGTTCCTCGATCGCTTCGGGCGTCCCAACATTGGCCCCAAGCTTGGTGTCATCAGCGAATTTGGCGATCCGACTGACGATGCCACCGTCGATATCATTTATGTAAATGGTATCGAGAGAGAGAGAGAGAGAGAGAGAGAGAGAGAGAGAGAGAGAGAGAGAGAGAGAGAGAGAGTCAAAGGCAATATTACGATGTCGTCTGCAGATGACACAAAAATTTGCCAAAAAAAATCTATTTTGAAAAGGCTTCAAAGAATTATACAATGATCTTAACACATTATTTAAATGAAGTAAAAAAAACTACGAAATACAGGATGATAATTTTCTTGATATTAAAATATAGAATTAAAAAAAAATAATATCTGACTACTTCTAGTTATTGAGTTAGTTCGTAGCTAACATTATAATATCAGACTACGTTACGAAAAGACTAATGGAAACATATGATGTTTGTTTTTATCAGAAGAACAGCTGTAGCTGAACGCTGCTCTCTTCTGGCGAGTTTGTGCGGATATACCTACTCTTCAAAGGATCATCAAATCTAAAATAATGGGAACAAAAATGAATTGGTCAGCAAACGAGGTCCAAATTGTTAAAAACATCTACACGGAATTAAATAATAACGAAATCTCAAAAATAATATTCAAATCTCACAAATTGAGAGGGATTCTGCACTCTGCAGTAAAGCTTCATGGACACAAGCCGATCCTAAACATCTGCTAAAAAATAACAAAGCTAGCAAAAAAGTTATATATATATATACACACACACACACACACAGAGTATATATATATATATATATATATATAATAGGGTGTCTCTTATTTTCGAAGTGTTGATTTGTTTAGGTTGCGCCCCCTCAACCAGTTCCATTGGTTGAAAAAACATCACATATAAAATTTTTTTTGGATTGAACAATTTTTAGAGGTTGCCCCCGCTTATTAAATTTCATAAAATATAGCTATTATTTATGCAATTAATATTTGAAATTACTAGCAGTTGTCAAGTATACTAAACATATGTTTTTAATTAATTAATCATCATATTTATGATGAATTCAATTAAATGAATATTTGTTTCGATACAACAGCTTCAAACACGGGTCAATATAGTGGAGCCTGTGCTCTCATCGAAGCAAAATTGGGACATGATGTTTTGTACTTGCCTTGTAGACACCATGTTTTAGATTTATTGTTGGGAGCTGCATTTGAAGCAACATTGGGATCTACATCAACTGGTCCAGAGATATTGATCTTTAAGCGTTTTCGTGACAATTGGACTTCTGTTGATCAAAGCCAGTTCCAAACAGGTGAGACAGACACGATTACTAAAGAAGCAATTATCCAGTCTAAAACTGAACTAATTCAGTTTGCTAGATCCCAGGCACCTATGCTACGGGATGACTATCAAGAACTTTGGATCTGTCCATCATCTTTCTTGGAGGTGTCCCCAATAAAGGCATCAAGTTTCGTGCACCAGGTGCCATGCATCGAGCTCGCTGGATGTCCAAAGCGCTCTATTCTATCAAGCTGTGGCTTTTTCGAAACCAGTTCAAGATGACTAAGACTGAAGAACGAGGAATTCGAGATCTTTCCCTTTTTTCTGTTCTCATCTATATGAAGGCTTGGACAACATCCTCACTCCCTATTGAAACCCCATTTAATGACTGGCTCCTTATGAGGCCATTGATTAATTATCCTAACAAAAAGATTTCTGATGCAACTAAAAAAAAGCTCTCTAACCACTTATGGTACCTGTCTGAAGAAGCAGTTGGTCTTGCTTTCTTTGATGAGCGAATTACTACAGATGTAAAGAAACGCATGGTAAAGGCATTAGAAGATGAGTCCACTGATAGACCACCCAAGCGTCCTCGGATTCCTGAATCGACCTTCTGCTCTGGTGAAGGACTACACCAACTTGTTACAAGAAATACTAGAGAATTCTTTACTAAGCTGAATTTTCCAGAAGGATTTCTGAACAAGGCACCCAGCACTTGGACATCCAACTGTGAATATTTAAGGGCCAGCGCTATTGTTGCAGCTCTATCTGTTCTAAATGACCGGGCAGAACGTGCAGTAGCTTTAGTTCAAGAGCTGAATAAGAAATTGACAGTGGGGGAAGAGCAGCTCCAGTTCCTGCTCCAAATTGTTGCAAAACACCGCCAGAGTCACCCAGTTCCATCAAAAACTGTTCTTCTCAAAAAATAACCATCAATGAGGTCGCACCTTAAAATACACCATATTGTATAATCATTGTATATTAAATAAATGTTGGATAAGGAAATAATGCTAATTAAAGTAATTAAAGTATGTAAATAGCACTGGCATTTTGAATTTATCTCTATATAATAAACTAATGGTTTTTTTTTGTAGCAATGCTTCATTGCTGATTGTATATAAAAAAAGAGCCAGGAAGGATTTTGGATAGGAGAAAAAGGATTGGGATAAAGAAGGATTGAGGACCAAAGGATGGATTATAACAACATCAAGGATAGGTTAGAAAAGGATCAATGATAAATAAGGCCTATACTTATAAAAACGAATCAAACTAAAAAAATGAAGGAAGGAATTATGTGTATAATGAGCATAATCATGTCAGGAGCTATTATGCCATGGTCACCATTTTTATTAGCCGGGGGCGACCCCTAAATATGAGCCAATTTGTGTCAAACTTTCAAGTTTTAGTTTTTATGCTAAATGGAACTATTTTAGGGGGCGCAGATAAATAATTCAACATTTCAATTTTTGACTACCCAATAAGAGACACCCTAAATTATATACTGTATATATATACTAGTGTCCCATACAAGTCCCTATTTTTATTTGCCCGTTATTTTATAATGGATGTACATTTTGTACCATACTGTATAATATGGTAACATATTAGAGTTTTTATTGCATATATACCTATAATGCATATACATTTCTAATCTTTCATTACTCAATAACTAATAAATATTGTATATTAAAATCGTTCTCCAACAATTTCATATTTAAAGCAGTAACCTTTCCTAATTTCGTTGAAATTAGGAAAAGGTGATACCAGTACCAATAAACTATAGCCTAGTAAGGCCATAGAAAGCCTTACTAGGCTATAGAAATAATTGCATTACCCAAGATTCAAAGTGGTTTCGGCAGGATGGAGCACCTCCACACACTGCTTGTGAAATTCGCAACTTTTTGAGAAAGCGTTTTTCCGGGCGACTAATCCCCATTCATGAGCCAGTGGAATGGCCCCCATACTAACCTGACCGCACACCCCCTTACTTTTTTTGTGGGGTTACATAAAAGACATGATCTATTCTACCAAGACTAAAACACGTAAATACCTAAAGACCAAAATCTATGAGGTAATCAACATCCCGGCTGAGCTATTTCCGAAAATTATGTCAAACATTTATGTAAAGTTGAATATTGTGTTAGAAAAAAATTGCTATTTTTTTTTTATCCAGGAAGAGGAAGAAGAGAGCCAAAATCAAGGTCCAAGGTTTACGAAATGCTTGGACGCTGCGTTTGAAAGATTGGAGGTTATAGACAGGGGGAAAGATATACTGAAGAAGACTGTTCAAGAGTTGACTGGTTGAGTAGATGAAAGATTGAAAATACCGATTAACCCTTGCGTTAGAGAGTTGGACAGAAAAGGAACAACAGGAGGGACACCGTCAGGCCCGTACGCCTTCCTAGAGTTGAGCCCAGATAGGGCTGAAAAAAAATCTTTGGAAGAGATTCTAATTTCAGACATAAATAATTAAGTCAGAGGGAGGAGGAGATGGAGAAACAGCACCGGAATCGTCCAGGGTTGAGTTGGAGGTGGAAGTTTGAGCGAAGAGTTCAGCTTTATCAAGAGAAAAGACGGCAACTGAACCGTCAGAATGGTAAAGAGGGGAGAAAGAAGTAAAGTTGTTGGAGAGGTTCTAGGCTAGATGCCAGAAAGAACGAGAAGCATCAGAATTGGATAGATTTTTACATTTTTGCCTGATGAAGGAATTTTTGGCGAGTCGAAGAACAGATTTTGCACGATTCCGGGATAAAAATATAAGCTGAGTGAGAGTTAGGAGTTGGATGGGGACGGTACCTTCTGAAAGCCTTCTCTCTATTGCAGATAGCATTATTAGAACAAACAACGTTAAACCAAGATTTTTTTCATTAGTGGTAGGACTAGAATATGGAATGTACGTTTGTACATTGAACATGTTTAATTAAGGTTAATAAACTTCTATGTTTTATGTACCTGTTGCGTTTGTTTTTGTGTGTAAAGTCCTTTTTTTTGTGGTTTAGAACATGTATTTAGAAATAGGGACTTTTTGGGGGGGGACACCTGGTGTGTATATATATATATGTAAATTGCTTGAGGAACTTTCGCTACGCCAACTAAATGATTATTTATGAACATTTCCTAATCAGTTGGTTTTAAAAGGTTCCATTCAACTGACCTGTATATTTATGTTTTGAAGGAGATTGTATTTAAATACACTGACAGTAATGAAACTATTTATTGTTGGTTTTTTGATATGAGCAAAGCATATGATAGAGTAAATCATAATATTCTATTTAAAAAAATTAAAAGACAGGGATGTTCCACGCTATGTTTTAAATTTATTGAAATTTTGGCACTCACCAAACTTTTATTGTTAGATGGGGGTAATGTATTGTCCAAATGTTTTGGTTCGTCGTGTGGAGTTAGACAAGGCCTCTTGCTCTCTCCTTTCCTATTTAATGTGTATGTTCATGGATTACTTACTTCTCTTAATCAGGTAAGAGTGGGATATTGTATGGAAAAACTATACACGCCTGTCATACAGTTTACATTACAGTTTACGTTATAGTTTACAACAAGGCCTATTTTAACCCTTGGATCATCTTATAAAAATATGCGAATTTTATTCAAAAACCATAACTAAGGTTATGCATTTTCATCCTAAAAGCTCAAACGAAACCGCTAATATTATTTTAAAAATGATAGACGAACCAATAGAGCAGGTACAAGAATTTAAGTATCTGGGTTAAACTATCACCAGCTCCTTGAATGGCGACCCAGACATAAGGAAACAATATCGAAGTTACCGTGCTAAAACATAAATTATTATAAAAAAGACACTCTTTTTCGTACTTTCTGCACTAATATTTATGGGCAGTAACTGTCGGTTAATTATAAAAAAAGGTTCCTGCAGAATCCTCACTTTGCTTTATAACAGATCCTTTAGACTGCCGCATAAGTTACGTCCAAGATGCTCAGCATCTCAAATATTTACCAACCGTAATGTTTCGAAACTCCCTAAGGTAACAAGACGCGTTCAATACAGTCTGATGCGAAGAATTCAAAACTCAGACACTCCAGTTGTCAAAGCTATTCATCAGTCATATTTTATGTCTTCTAGACTGTGGACTTTTTGGTATGAAAGTGTTTGTCTATTGCTCCACTTAACTCTTGCATTAGCTTTTCCATTACACGCACTTCTTATTTTTATTTATTAATTTTTATTACTACTTTCCGGATGCTATTATTACTAATTTTATTATTTCTCGTTTCATTACGTGTATTATCGTTATTTCTTTATTACCCGAGTCCTTTTTTGTTTTTAATTTTTAAGTCATTATCATTATTTTAAGTCATTATTATTATCATTGTCATCATCATCATCATCATTTTCATATATGTTACACACCTACTGTGAAAAATGGAGTCGTAATTTATTTTTCCTGGGGGTGTAAAATTCAGTAATTTCATGTCTTTGATTGTGAAATTCATTCTCTCTCTCTCTCTCTCTCTCTCTCTCTCTCTCTATATATATATATATATATATATATATATATATATATATACATATATACACACACACACACACACACACGTATCACTCTAATTATAACTCTGAATTAGAATCCTATTAAAATCAATTTCTTTTAAGTATTTTATAATTTACTGAGGCAAATGTATCGATATATTGATGACGATCTCAAAAGTATCTTTCACATATATATAATATATATATGCAAGGTTGTGAATAAGAGAAGGATATAAACGGTCCATTAAGGAACCATCTCGATTCACTGATCGAAATCCACTTAAAAAGTTTGTTTATGCGACCAATCAATAAACAGATTGGTTATTTGCAAGCCAGATATGACCCTAATTATTGGCACTTCATGTTTGTTGGTATGAGAGGTATTTCAGAAGGGATTTATCTACCTATCTATCTATCTATTTTGAGGAGAAGGCGAAGGCGCTACCACTACACTACAATAAGGTAAAAGAACAACTTTGTGGATATTTTAACACCCATGGGAACACATAATGCTTTGGGGCTCATGCATCATATTCTCTCTCTCTTTCTCTCTCTCTCTCTCTCTCTCTCTCTCTCTTTCTTTGTATATATATATATATATACATATAAAGATACAAGGATATCCCCAAAAAAATAAAGAGTGAAAGGAACGCATAAATGCGATGAACGTTAAGGTGTGCAACTGTGTGTGTGTGTGTGTGCGCGTGTGTGTGTATGTGTGTGTGTGTGTGTGTGTGGGTGTGTGTGTCAGAAACAGAGAGAGAGAGAGAATTTGTTATACCTGCCGTAATGAAAGACATTATTACATCATAAAATTATATAGTAAGAAATTATATCTTTTAATTTTGTGGTTTTAACTTGTAGTTTCTTTCAGATTTTTTTTAATTAAAATGTTCACATGTGACCGTATTTTTCATGTACGAATACACACACACACAAACACACACAGACACAGTGGCGCTCATAAGTATTCGTATAGAGGAATAGTTCAGTTACATTTGTCCTTATCTTTTGTACCATGCAAAGGCTACTTACGAAAAGTTTACCGTTCGTTTGGGAAAATTTAACCAATAAAACAGTTAATTTAACTTCAAAATATAACGTAAAAAGTAAAACAAAATTGAGGGAAGCGAAAATCAGCACGGATTCCGATCAGGAAGGTCATGCCTATCACAACTTGTAGAGCACTATAACAGTATCCTAGACGCACTTGAAAGTAATGAAAACTACGATGTCATATACACGGATTTTGCTAAAGCGTTCGACAAATGTGATTATAGTATAATAGCACATAAAATGAAACATATGGGAATAACAGGCAAAGTGAGAAAATGGATTTACAATTTCCTCAAGAGAACGTCTACAGGCGTGGCCGGACAGTTTGCCTACGGACAGTTTGCCTACGGACAGTTTGCCTACTGGACAGTTTGCCTACTGGACAGTTTGCCTACTGGACATTATGCCTATGGACACCATGCCCATGTGGTATATTTATCCTTACCTTATTTAACTTATTTAACTTATTTAACTTCAGATTCATGCAAAAGAATTAATTCAAAATTAAAATGTGTTGTTGCCCTTAATAGCATAAATGTCTGAAAATATATCAAGTAAGAAAGAGAAACAGAAGTTTTCACATAATGGATATTTGTATGTGTTTGATAAATGTAGCAAGCGCGACCCTTCGTTACTTTTTTGGCGGTGCGAGCAAAAGAGTCAGTGTATTATAAGGTGTATATATAATATGGGTACTTTTCCGTTATCTGCCCCATTGACGATTGGTTAGGTTGTCATGATATTTTCATTAAAACTATCAAAAATATCACAACTTAACCTAACCAATCGTCACTGCTCGGTTAGGTCAACTGTACGCCCTTGACGATTGGTTAGGTTAAGTCGTGATATTTTCGTTAGTTTTAACGAAAATATCACGACTTAACCTAACCAATCGTCAAGGGGGCAGATAACGGAAAAGTACCCATATTATATATACACACCTTATAATACACTGACTCTTTTGCTCGCACCGCCAAAAAAGTAACGAAGGGTCGCGCTTGCTACATTTATCAAACACATACAAATATCCATTATGTGAAAACTTCTGTTTCCCTTTCTTACTTGATATATTTTCAGACATTTATGCTATTAAGGGCAACAACACATTTTAATTTTGAATTAATTCTTTTGCATGAATCTGAAGTTAAATAAGTTAAATAAGTTAAATAAGGTAAGGATAAATATACCACATAGGCATGGTGTCCATAGGCATAATGTCCAGTAGGCAAACTGTCCAGTAGGCAAACTGTCCTTAGGCAAACTGTCCGTAGGCAAATTGTCCGTAGGCAAACTGTCCTAGCGCCGTCTACAGGTAGTAAACATTCAAGGTATATCATCTTCACAATCGGAAGTACGCAGCTCAGTATCGCGAGGAATAATATTGGCCCCACTGCTATTCATTATCATGATTACGAGGTTACGGGGAAATAAAAAAAAAGTTAAAATGCAAAAGTTTTCGTCCATTTATTTTAAAATTATTTAATATTTTGTGTGTCCTACCTTTTGCTTGAAGAATTTAAAGTTTTTATCAGTAGTTAACTGTTTATTGATTAGAGACTGTTGGCAAGCCATTAGTAAGCAATGAGTCGTCGTGGTAAAGAGCTGTCTACAGATAGCTCTGTTCTTGTTGCACACGAGTTTGGAAAGCGTTACAGAGGAAGATAGGAGAAGAACTTCGAATTCCAGTTAAGACGGTTGCTGCAGTTATAAAGAAATGGAAAGGATTTGCAACAATCGAAACTCTACCAAGGTGTGGACGACCTCGCAAAATTTCAGAACGTACACCTAGATGGATTGAAAGAATGGCTGCTGCGAATCCACGGGTGACTGCGGGTGATATTTGCCAAACATTAAGACTAAGATCGATGTCCATCCCTCTACTGTACGTCGTACATTGAAAAAGAATGGTCTGCATGGAAGGGTTGCACGAAGAAAACCTCTGCTAAGAAAAGCTCACAAAGAAGCTCGTTTAAAGGACGTTAAGGATCATCAAAATGATGGATTTGCATCCTGGAAGAGAATTCTCTGACAGATGAGACCAAAACTGAATTATTCGGGAACAATGAGCAACGGTATGTTTAGTGAAAATCAAGTAGTGGCTTCGATGAAAAAAAAACATCCTTCCTCCGATTAGACATGGTGGTGGTAGTTTGCTTTTTTGGGAATGCTTTAGTGCTTCTGATCCAAGAAAGTGTTTTTATCAATGAAATCTTGACTTCGAAGAAATATCAGGAAATTTTAGGAGGAAATATATTGCCTTCAGTTCGGGAGTTGAGAACGGGTCGCAATTGGGTACTGCAACAAGATAATGATCCAGAACATAACAGTAAAAGCGCCATGAAATGGCTTCAACAAAAGAATTTCAAGCTTCTCGAATGGCCCAATTGAAGTTCAGGCCTCAATTTAATCCAGAATTTATGGTTTAATTTAAAAAAAATCCGCATGAAAAACCCTTCGAATCTGAATGAATTGCAACAATTTTCTTCAGAAGAATGAACTAAAATTTCTTCCGTGAAATGTCGAACCATTGTAGAAAAATACCCAAAACGAATCATTGAAGTCATTCAAGCAAAAGGTGGATACACAAAGTATTAAATAATTTTGTAAGTAAATGTACGAAAACGTTTGCATTTTAACTGTTTTTTTTTATTTTCCTCAAATTTTTTGATGTTTTACATTAAATGTTGGCGTTAAACTAATTTTTTTATTTGTTAAATTTTTTTCCAAATGAACGGTAAACTTTTCATAACTATTCTATGCATGGTACAAAAGCTAAGGACGAATATAACCGAAATATTTTTCTGTACAAATGCTTATGGGTGTAACTATATATATATATATATGCTGCAAACCCACAAGGAAAAAGAAATTCATCCCATATATATATATATATATATATATATATATGGTGATTCAAAAGTCAGGTTACATAGGGCTTTTCTGTTTCTTTGCAGGTAAATGAGTTATGAGATGTTATCGAAGGAGGAGCGCATTGATGTGATATACCTAGCTGGCTGCACAAGTGCATTGCCGTTAACGGTGGCCATATCGAACATGTGATGTGACTATTCCCCTGTATCATTACATAATACAGTATTTCCCTATGTAACCTGACTTTTGAATCACCCTGTATATATATATACACACACACACACACATCAGTAAATGTAAAAATTAGTAAATTAATAATGTGTTTATTTGAAACCTTTCTGCAATATTTCAACCCACACGTGATAACTAAGCACTAATGCAGTCCTTACGAAGTTAGCCGTGATTCTCTCAACCGTGAATCAAACTAACCGTGATTTACAATTGTGACCACTGTGCACTTACGATCATGACACCGAGTTAACCATGATTTCGCGCGGTGTTTGCATCCATGGCTCGCCTCCCGTGAGCCCAACACAACACGCCTCAGTCAGTGTCTCTCGCGCTTCACAGAGTATGCACACACGTTTGTAGCTTCGCACATCTTCACGTCTTGTGTTTACTACAAACTACTTAATTGTAGGTTATATTATACTATAATAGAATAATACTGTGTAGTGGCGCGCGAGGTGAGAGGCCAGTCAGTGGTGGCGGGCAACAGCGGCTTCACAACCGGAGGGGGGGGGGGGGGTTATACTGAGTTGAACGTGAAATTGGATCCCTTCACTCACGGATAACTGATTGAGTACTGTATACCGGTTAACCTAAGTTAGTATTAACAGCTGTATCAAAAATGCATTAGAATAGCTTTTTCCCTTACTGAATATACAAAAATATGGCTTGAATATTTGAATGTTTTGTTTTGCGAACGTAAATGAGTGTAGTTTGAATGGTGGCTATTATAACAAAAAAGATCCACGTCATCAGTCATGTGAGTGATGACGTCATAGTGAGGGGAAACGTGGGAGCTGAGAGAAACGATCCCATACTGAAGGTAATACCATACATTTCCTTGGAATAAAACCAGATCGGTGTATATACGATATTGTCGAAAATTCGGTCATTGTAGAACTTCAACCAAAATTTATATTTTTTTATTTTCTTGAAAACCACCCCCAGATTACGTCATGCTAGGAAAGATTGAGTGATGACATCAGACATAACGGTATTTGTGGCATGACGTCATCAGAACTGCGTTGCGCCTCGCTATGACGTTATCAAAGGCCAGCGGGCCGCGCCGCTTCGTTCCACGGATAGCTCGCTCTCCTGAAGCGTTTTTCACTCGAGATATTAGTTGCGCCATTATCTCGCTTCGCTCACAATGGAGACGGGAAACCGTTCAGCCGCTTCGGGGAGTGCGCTTGACGCTGGACATCCATGGGTTAGCGGCGTCGCGATGAGTATCCCTTCAGCCGTTCGTCAGCTGTAGTACGTCATGCTTGAGCAGTCCTGCGCGCGAAGCGTGTGCTCTATCAAAAGGAAAGGAACACAATGCATACGCAATCTTCCTCACAGTTCTGTAGGTGGAGAGGCCACGATACGAGGATGTTGTAAAGAGAAGTATTGTCCGAGCAATCTTGCGTGTAATGCGTTTATTCTGTTTTGAGAGGGGACATGGTATTTGGATTTCTTACTAATCCTTCCGAGTATTTTCGAAATCAGTTATAGTTTCCTATTTTTGTTATTTATTGCTTACAACAGCCTTTTAATATTTATTCTAACCAAACAACACCTATTTACAACTTACAACTTATTTTAATTCTTCTAAATAATATATATATATATATATATATATATATATATATATATATATATATATATTATTATTATTATTATTATTATTATTACTCATTCTTTGATCTTGTTTTACATAATAATTAGTGACGAAGGACAGAAAACAGCACAGCGCTCAGGCCAACTAATGCGGCCGATTGCGCCAACGCCTGGTTTATTATTAACCAGCATCATCGGGATTCCACCTCCCGACCTCAGTGGCTTCATTTCGCTTGTAGGGAAATAGTGTCACTCACAGATCCACGGGCATTGCTCCTTCTTGTTTTATATATTTTTTCATACTTTTTACATACTTTTCACTTACTCTTTACACACTTTTTTTTACATACTTTTCACGTACTTTTTACATACTTTTCACGTACTTTTTACATACTTTTTACATACTTTTCACGTACTTTTTACATACTTTTCACATACTTTTTTACATACTTTTCAGATACTTTTTACATACTTTTTACATACTTTTCACGTACTTTTTACATACTTTTCACGTACTTTTTACATACTTTTCACATACTTTTTACATACTTTTCAGATACTTTTTACATACTTTTTACATACTTTTCACGTACTTTTTACATACTTTACATACTTTTTACATACTTTACATACTTTTTGTTTACGCTATGTAAACTATATTTCTTGTTGCTTTTTAAAAATGTTTATAATACGTAAGACGTTAATAAAGATCATAATGGATTAAACTTCTTCAATGTTATCAGATGTTTTCGGAGTCTGTTAAAGTAAAATGAGACACGCGGACTTACAGAGGGTTGACAAAAGTAAATAGACACCACTATGATTTTTTTTTTTCCTTAAGAACAAATGTCAAAGCTCATCACTGGAATGCCAGAACGTGTGTTCAGCTTTGCATAATGCAAAGGGAAAAGCAACACGATTGTAAATATATTGATTAAATAAGTTTGTTATTATTTGTTGACGTTCATTATCAAATAAAAATCTATGGAAAAAATAGTGTGTGTGTGTGTGTGTGTGTGTGTGAACATGACGTAATGTGTACGCATGGTGCGAGAATTATTGTTTCTGAGTAAAAGCTAACTTACACTCGCATTAGTGTGAGCACGGGATAAGAGTTTTACTTTGAATTGTGCATTCCATCATTCTTATTTCCTTTCTGGGTTATCCTAGAGTCGATCCTCGGATCTTTGGTAACCTCTGACTTCTGTAATATACTATTTGGTGAACAGTACATCCGATCGACACTCTAAAAAACTAACTTAACCTAACTTAACCAAGTCTTTGCTAACTTTACTATCACTAGTTCTACTATTATTCTTGAGTGAAAACTGACATGTTTACGAGCGCAAACCTAGTATGAGAGTTTTCAGTATTCTTTGTTTTCATTGACTTTTTTTTAATTTCTCCCCTTTCTACTTCTTTCTCGGGCTAACCTAGAGTGGACTTTTACATAACTAACTAGCCTGTAACATATGTAACATCTGTAATCTAACCTAACCTAACCCACCTTAATCAAACATACAATAACTTGTTGTTTAAATGTCGCTTCAAAAGAATGATGTTAGTCCGGGACATGCCACGCGTCCCGAAGCTCAGTGGGTAATACCATTTCCCTAAAAGGGAAGTGAAGACACTTAGGTCAGGGGTTCGAATCCCGGTGGTGATATTAACAATGATTCAGGGGTTGGCGCAATGGGTCGCCGCATTCGTTTGACCTGAGCGCTGTGCCAGTTTCTGGCCCTCTTCATTGATTTTATTATTAGTCCGGGATATGCTGTATTCTTCTAATTTAATGAGTCTAATCTTTTTTATATGTTTTTAGTGTAAAGTTTATTTCATTATTAATCTTAGCCATTATTTATTAACTTTTAAAATCTGAAAAAATAAAAGAAGACCAAAATAGCTTTAGAAACTTTATAACTATATTTTTAGACACCTTTTTGTTTTGCTTTTTTTATGCAGGAAGGAGGGGCCAAGGGCCAAATGCCCGCAAAAGCTCCCCCCCCCCATAGAAGAAGAATAGAGCCCAAATCAAGGTCCGGGGTTTTCGAGATGCCTAGACACTCTGCGTTTGAAAGATGGGAGGTCATAGACAGGAGGAAAGATGGATTGAGGAGATTGTTCCAGAGTTCACCGGTTGAGTAGATGAAAGATTGAAAATACTGATTAACTCTTGCGTTAGATAGTTGGACAGAAAAGGAATGAGAAAGTGTAGAAAGTCTGGTACTGCGTGCTCTCCTTAAAGGAGGAAGGAGGAAGTTAGAGAGTTCAGAAGAGCAATGTCCGTTATGATAGCGATAGTAAAGAGAAAGTGAGGCAACACTGCGGCGAAGAGAGAGAGAGAGACTGAAAACAATCAGTAAGAGTCGGGGAATTGATGAGACGAAAAGCCTTTGATTCTACCCCGTCAAGTACGGCTGTGTAGGTTGAACCACCCCACACATGAGAAGCATACTCCATACAGGGGCGGACAAGACCCCTGTATAGAGACAGCAACTGAGTTGGGGTGAAGAAACCGCGGAGGCGGTACAATATACCTAACCTCTTAGAAGCTGTTTTAGAAAGAGAGTATATAGTATGTGATCTTTCCAGGAAAGATCACGAAAAAAGGAAACGCCAAGAATGTTAAGAGAAGAGGAAGGATTGAGTTGTGTGTTGTTGAAGGTAAGGGGATTGTGGAAGATTGTGACGAGAAGACAGATGGAGGAACTGCGTTTTGAAGCATTAAAAGCCACAAGGTTTTCTCTGCCCCAATCAGATGTAGCAGAAAGATCAGAAGTCAGGTGTCCCATAGCCGTCCTACGCGAATCATGAAGCGACTTCTGTGAGGGACGCTTTCGGAAGCGGGTGGAGAAGTGAAGAGTGGAATCATCGGCATAGGAGTGAAGAGGACAGGAAGTGCGAATTAAAACATTATTAATAAATAAAAGGAAAAGAGTGGGTGACAGGACAGAACCCTGAGGAACACCACTGTCAATAGCTTTAGGAGAAGAACAGTGGCCATCTACAACTGCAGCTTGAGATCGGCCAGAAAGGAAATTAGAGATGAAAGCACATACAGAAGGATAGAATTCGAAGGAGGGCAGTTTCGAAATTAAAGATTTGTGCCAGACTCTATCAAAAGCTTTAGATATGTCTAGCGCAATAGCAAAAGTTTCACCGAAATCCCGAAAGGAGGATGACCAAGAGTCAGAGAGATATGCAAGAAGATCGCCAGTAGAGCGTCCCTTGCGGAATCCATACTGACGATCTGAAAGAAGATTGTGAGAAGAAGGTGTTTAAGAATCTTCCTATTAAGGATAGATTCAAAAACTTTAGAGAGGCAAGAAATCAAAGCAATTGGACGATAGGTGGAAGGTTGAGAGCGGTCACTCTTCTTTGGGACAGGCTGAATGAAAGCGAACTTCCAGCAGGAAGGAAAAGTACCAGATGAAAGACAATGACGAAAGAGTTTGCCTAGGCAGGGTGTCAGCACAGAAGCACAGTTCTTAAGAAAAACAGGCGGAACACCATCAGGACCATACGCCATCCTAGAGTTGAGCCCAGATAGGGCAAAAAAAAGATCTTTAGAAGCGATTCTAATTTCAGACATAATAAAGTCAGAGCGGGGAAGAAGTTGGAGGAACAGCACCAAAATCGTTCAGGGTTGAATTGGAGGCGAAAGCTTGAGCGAAGCGTTCAGCTTTGTCAGGAGAAGAGACAGCAGCTGTTTACTTTTATTTAATCATTATTTTATTTATTTAACCTACTGTTTTATTTAAAACAGTTATTATTTAATTTTATTAATGTTATGCTTTAATAATTCTGTAATAAAACGTTTTTATACGCTATATATACACACACACACACACACACATATATATACATATATATATATATATATACATATATATATACACACACAGGGTGTTTATAAAGTTCCTATCTATTTCGTTGAATTGACGGTTTTTATTTATTTTTGTTGCAGGATCCTGTGAAAATGAATGTACAAGAACGGGTGATGGTGGTGACACTTCAGATTAAAAGAAAGAAATGCAAAGAAATTAGAGGGAGGTTTGAAAGAACATTTCTCAAGCCAGGTCCTACAGACAAGACAATTCGTGATTTGCTTAATAAATTTAAAAGAACGGGATCTGTTCATGATGAGTCAAGATCTGGACGTCCAAGTGTCTCTGAGCATGCTGTAAATGCGGTACGTAATGTTATCGATGAACATCCAAGCATGTCAATTCGCACCACATCACGTAGACAACTCGGGATACCCAAATCAATTGTCCACAAAATTTTGAAATCGACGTTGAAGAAGAGAAGTTATCACATTCAGGTGCTTCATGACTTACATGAAGAGGATTATTCAAAGCGAAGTGCAGTGTGCGCCGATCTTGTTGAACACATTCAGAATGAAAATTTAATGGACCACATTCTCTTCGGTGATGAAGCAACTTTCCACACGTGTGGAAAGGTTAATCGCCATAACTGCCGCATATGGGCTAATGAAAAGCCAGTTGATTTCTATCATTGGGAACGAGATTCTCCTAAAGTTACTGTCTGGTTGGGTATGACCAAATCTAAGATTTATGGGCCCTTTTTCTTTGCTGAAGCTACAGTTACAGGGCTTATTTATCTGGACATGCTTCAGCAATTCCTGGAACCTCAACTTCATTCGGATGGCATTTTAAACACCGTCTTCTTTCAACAAGATGGGGCACCTTGTCGTTACGCAAACATTGTTCGAGAGTACCTAAATCAGTGGTTCCCAAACTTTTATGGTGGCGACCCTGAATACAGTATTGTCCTGGCCTGGCGACCCTAAACGCTGGTACATGCAGTGTTAATGATCAATCATTTTGATACGTTGTGTTTATATTCATATAGTTTGATTGAATCAGTCGTTGAGAATTTCCGTCCCGCGACCCTCAGGAACACCTTCCCGACCCTCACTTGGGTCGCGACCATGGGTTTGGGAACCACTGACCTAAATGAACGATTTCCAAATCGGTGAATCGGACGTGGAGGCAACAGGCCCTGGGCCCTTAGATTTCTTTGCATGGGGCTTTATCATATTAAACGTCTATCAAACGAGGGTTGCACATCTGCAACATTTACATGCTCGTATCGTAACAGCAGTTACAAAAATAACCCCTGTCATGCTCCAAAATGTGTTCCGCAATGCTGCTCACAGATTCGAACTCTGTAGAGATACTGATGGTGCTCATGTAGAATCATATGCTTAAGTATTCATTAAATGTATGCCTTCTAATATATTGTCTGTATCCACCCGAAGAGGATACCAGTGGGCATCGAAACTGTTGTGGAAATAAACTCTGTCTATTAGAGTGGGTTTTTCTTATCATAATTTGACCTTCACGTAGAAAAGTGAAGTTTTTGCATTTATTATATTGTTATTGAATTTTACCCTTTTTGCTACGTTTTCACTGAAATAGATAGGGACTTTATCAACACCCTGTATATATATATATATATATATATATATATATACTGTATGTACGTGGTTATAAAATCTTTCAAAGGTTCTATCTAAAATTGATAACTTTTTACCTATTTGAAAAAGGTAAAATTTCAGTTTTAGTTTAGGTTAGGCTACTTTAACCTAGAACCCTAGACCAGAATTTTTCAAACTTTTTGAAGCCACGGAACCTTCATTTAAAAAAGAAAATTCACAGAACCTTGACCAACAGGTAAAATTTGAATGATATAAGGCAAATGGTAATAAAACGCAATTTATGCTCACCGCAGTTTATTTATGTAATTTATGAAATTTACATATACACTTATATGAATTTCACAAAAAAACTATATAAATTTAGAAATTTACAAGAAAAAAAAGACAATTTACTTTTATTAACCTATTTATTTTAAATTCCCCCCCTCCCCCACATTACTGTGAGCATAAAAGAAATTATAAGTATAAAAAATATGTTTATTGTAAAATTAAAGTTTTCGTTAGCAAAGATCTTTATAAAACATCATCATATATTTGTATAATATGTAATGTGAAAGCTAACACACATTTACACTGCGTTTAATAACATTACTGTGATCATAACTTCCGTGAACTGAGAAAACTAAACCTAAAAACATAGAAAAACTCACCAAATCAATCAGATCAGTGCTTGTGGTCGTCAGCTGTGTTTTGTTTGCAAAATGGGCTCCTGTTTCTTACTGTGGCTGCGAGAGGGCAACACTTATTCTGGATCTCTCATCGTTTGAATTAAAATTCTCTCTCTCGCCCACTCTCTCTTTGCCTACGCCTTTCAAAACTCAATCATCGAATTCGCAGAATATATATCGTAAATTCATCCATGCTAGTTGATATTATTTTATCTTACCTCTTCTCCTTCTCAGTCTCTCATGACATGCCCCACGGAACCCCATCAAGTTCTCGCGGAACCCTAGGGTTCCGCGGAACACAGTTTGAAAACCCCTGCCCTAGACTATCCGTTCGAGGCTAGACTATAAGACCAAAATGGCGACATTTGATAAAGAAGTAAGTTGTGCTCTGTGGTTAGCTGAATTGAAAACGGTTACAAAATAGGATGAAAGAAAGATCCAACTTGTAAATATTCTGTTAGAAATTGGATGAAATTTGAAAGATGCATTTGAAAGAAGCGCAGAAAAACCTCAGAATTGCGCTTCAAAGGAAATGAACGTTCCATCATAAAATACATAAAGCTTTGAACGTGAAGCTTCATAAGGATGCATCCATACAAAGTTCATGTTGCTCAAAACTTATGTCGCTAGGTTAGACTTCTGAGAATATTTTCTATAGAAAATCAGAGGAGGTCTTACCCTTTTGTTTGGATTTGTTAACGTTTTCAGATAAAGTGACATTTCATCTCAGTGGCAGGATTAACTGCCACAATTGTCACCTTTGGGGAAGGGAAAAACAAATGAGTTTCAGTGTTATAAAAGAGACTCTTCTAAGGTCACTTTTCTAAGGTCACCATAAATGGTGACCGCTACCTTCCAAAGCTGCAAAACTTTCTCCCTCATGCAGCACACGGTCTTAACTCTTGTAGACTAAACAATTTCCCAACGAGACAGGGCTCCTTGCCAATACGTTTTGAAATGCCAAAGTTTTTTAACCCAAATTTTCCAGAAAAATGGTATAGGAGAGGCGGAAAACTTCCGTGTTCACAACGCTCACCCGACCTAACCCTTTAGATTTATCTTTATGCAGCCATGTAAAAAGCATCGTTTAGTTTAGGGCCAGAACTAAAGAATCGAATCGAAACAAGAGTCCATCAAATCACACAACAACAAATCAAAAATATCCTTGCAAAATAAGGTCATATGTTGAAGTATAAAGTGTTAGGGTAAGGTGTTCTAAGTTAAGCTTTATAATGCCATTTATTATTTTGTTCTATCTCAAATAGATAAAGTGTTGTTCAATTTTAAAATATCAGAAGGAGTTTATAACAACCAGCACTGGAAAAATTCAATGAGAACCAGTACGGATTCCGACCAGGGAGATCATGCTTATAGTTTACATTCCCCTACATTATCCTGGTTTAGTTTGCGTTCCCTAACTTTGTCCGCGTATACCTAATCAAATAAAACGTTAAAACTAACGAAAATATTACGACTTAACCTAACCAATCGTCAATATATATATATATATATATAATATATATATATTGACGATTGATTAGGTTAAGTCGTAATATTTTCGATAGTTTTAACGTTTTATTTGATGGATTCATTTAAAAAATGTCTCCTAAAGATCCTAGTGTAGTTTACGTTCCCCAACCTTGACCTAGTGTAGTTTGTGTCCCCGTTTGCGTCAGGGGGACGTAAACTACACTTGCTCCCTTGAAAGCAATGAAAACTATGATATCATATGCGCGAATTTTGCTAAAGCGTTCGACAAATGTGATCATGGTATAGTAGCACATAAAGTGAAACATATGGGAATAACAGGCAAAGTGGGAAAATGGATCTACGATTTCCTCAAGAGAACGTCAGCAGGTCGTAAAAATCCAAGGTATACGAGTATCATCAGAATCGGAAGTACGCAGCTCAGTTCCACAAGGAACAGTATTGGCTCTATTCCTATTCATTATCATGCTAACAGACATAGACACTGAAGTAACCAACAATAGTATAGTAACATCCTTTGCGGTCAATACAAAAATCAGCAGAAAAATCAGTAATGCAGAAGAAGTGGAGGCCCTAGAGAGGGACACGAACAGAATATACAAATGATCAGAAATCAACATGGAAATTTATTGCCGAGAATTTCAGCTCTTGAGATATGGAAGAAATGAGAACCAAAAACAGACAACATATTATGCCCCAGATAGACAGGAAATTCAGAGAAGCAAGAAAGTAATAGATTTGGAAGTTATAATGACCGACGATACGAAATTTGAGACACATATTCAGATAGCGATAAACTAAGCAAAAAGAATCGCGGGACAGGTACCTTTGAAAGAAAGACAAACGAGTAATGATTCCCCTGCTGAAAACACTGATCATACCAAAACACGAATACTGCTCAGTCTTGCGTCCCCACATAAAAAGGAAGAAATTAATAAATTAGAAGAAATTCAAAGAAATTTCACAGCTAAGATTGATGGCTGCAAAGTACTCAACTACTGGGAAAGACTTCGTAAATTAAATCTTTATTCAGTGGAAAGAAGAAGAGATACGTACACCATAATTTACACATGAAAAATAATAGAAAAACTGGTACTTAACCTCAAACTGAACTCAGTAACCATCCAAACAACAGTGGAAAATGAGGAAGGTAGAATGGGTAATGTTCCAAAACTAAAGGCCAGACAAGGGACACTCTCAACTCTGAAGGAAAATAGCTCGGTTGTCAGGGGTCCAAGACTATTCAACCAGCTTCCGAAGGAGATCAGGAACATTACTAGTATCAACGTGGAATTCTTCTAAATAAGACGAGACACCTAGTTCAGAACGGTGCCAAATGAGCCGGGTGTGCGATGGAGATTGCGAGAGCAACTCGCTCATCCACCAGGCCAGGCCTACAGGTGGGGCCACCAGCTTGACCTTCGTGTGAAGAAAGACCAACGAACGAAACTGCTACGAGGTTACGATATATATAACTTGGTTAACCTTGGTTTAGCTTCCGCCCGAATTGTTCATTCTGACGAAAGACAAGCTTGTCAACCCCACCTTAGACCTACAGTTTAACGTGGAATCCGAACCACGCCTCACCAGCAGCCCAGCATCTTAACCACTAGTCTACCCAGAGTACCCATTTATCTACCAACCAATTTTATATATATATATGTTGTTAATTCTTGAACTTTTGTCTAACACAGACGTTATCCATGCAGCGATGCGTATATTACAACAGTAACCTTTGGTAACCTTTGGTTAGCTTCCGCCCGAATTGTTCATTCTGACGAAGGTCAAGCTTGTCATTCCACCTTAGACCTACAGTTTAACGTGGAGTCCCGAACCACGCCCCACCAGCAGCCCAATGTCTTAACCACTAGGCCACCCAGGGTACCCATTTATCTACCAACCACTTTCTTTATTGTGTGAAAGGATGAACGGCTGGGTTTTGTTGCGCGCCGGCTGCCGTCACCGGGCCTCGATCCCGGGGCCGATGGATTCGTATTCAGCGACGCTAACCACTACACCACCGAGGTGTATATTTACACCGAGTGTATATTTATACCAAGTATATTTACAATGATAAATAACACTGGTCAACAAAGATTTTTCATCAGAGTAAAATTTGTGGTGGCTGGATAGCATTTTTCAGGCTGATTCCAAAACTGCATTCAGATGTTTTCTAGCACGTATAGTTTTCAAGATGAAGGCATATATATATATAACTACACAGATTTAACCATTTTAAATAGGCAAAATACTAATATTTCAACATTTGATTGTGTTTATTTTATTGTGTTTTTTTAGTTTATCTTATTTATTTCAATTATCTTAATTATACATCTTATGTATTTCAGGTGTGAGCTTTTACGTCTAGCAGCATTGTGATTCAGGCAACAACGCCGTGCTTTGTGTGTCAAAAGATCAGTCCAGTCCAAGAACTTGTTGTGTCAAGTTGGTGTACATTTTTTTTGAATTTATAGTTTGCTCAGGTCAGTCAACATGCCTCGACAATGTAAGAATGACCCCTGAAAGCAGTTCTTTTGCATAATGGTAATATAATGCCATCCATCCCCATTGCCCATTCCGTCCATCTAAAAGAGACATATGACAATATGGATATACTACTTAAGGCAATCAAATACGACAGTCATCAATGGAATGTTTGTGGAGATCTAAAAGTTATAGGAATGCTTATGGGTATGCAGTCAGGACTCACAAAATTTTGTTGTTTCCTTTGCCTGTGGGACAGTCGCGCCACTATAGAACATTACACCAAAAGTGACTGGCCACTTAGGTATACATATGTCCCAGGGATAAGCAATGTCCAGTCTGTCCCTTTAGTGGATCCCCAAAGATCTATCTGCCACCTCTTCACATTAAACTTGGTTTAATGAAGAATTTTGTTAAAGCAATGGGTAAAGTCAATTCTGAAGGGTTCCAATACCTTTCAAGGAAATTTCCGAAGGTTACTGCAGCAAAATTGAAGGAAGGAATTTTTGTTGGGCCACAAATAAGGGAGGTTTTGAATGACACTGAATTTGAAAAAGTCCTAAGTCCGCTGGAATTGAAGGCTTGGCTGGCGTTCAAATGGATATGTGAAAACTTTCTTGGAAGCAACAAGTCACCTGCGTATAAGGATGGAGTCAAGAACCTCCTTGATGCCTTCAAAGAAATGGAGTGTCGAATGTCGTTAAAAATTCACTTCCTGCATTCCCACTTAGATTTCTTTCCTGAAAACCTTGGTGCAGTGAGTGACGAGCAAGGAGAGCGCTTCCATCAAGATATTCAGATGATGGAGAAGCGCTACCAAGGATATTGGAATGAAAGCATGATGGCGGACCATTGTTGAATGCTGTATCGTGACAATCCAGGCCAAATTTACAAAAGGAAATCACACTCACAGCGCTTTTAATAAAATAATGTATATATTCTTTATTTATAAGTACATTGAATAAAGTATATGATGTATTTGTTGTTTAGCATTCCTAAGTGTGATCTATACATCCATAAATTTTCTTATAGCAATATCAAAAACTTAAAAATATCAAAACCAGTGTATCTATATAACTATACGTGCTAGAAACAAAATAAAACCAGATTCGGAATCAGCGCGAAAAATGCATTAAGAAAAGTGTGATCATGTTTGTGATGAGGAAAAAAGGTTTCATTTTGTTGGCCAGTGTAATTAATTAATGTATTGGGTGTTTTAAATTACAAGTTTCCTCGTAACGTAACAAACTTGCAAGTTTAAACTTGTCAGAGTGTATATATATATATACCGGTATATACACGAGGTCTGTTCAAAACGTATCCGGACAGGGTGTTTATTTTTAGAATAAGGTCACGCTTGGAGTTGTGAGTGTGCTAAATATGTCTCTGCATGTCAAGACAAGTTGACTGATAGGGTTGCACTTCATTGTGTAACGTCAGTCCACTATGGTGAGTCGATAAAGTTAAACGTACTTTGTTTCGCGGCGATGTTTTACGATGAGGTCATGTTACTTGTTTTTTTTTTTTACTGTGAAGGTGTTGTGCACAATGAATATCTCCACAGGAACAAACAATCAACAAGGAATTTTACAATGACGCTTTGAGACGTCTCCGTGGAGCAGTTCGGAGGAAACGGCCGCAGAAATGGGAGTCCGGAGACTGGATGCTTCATCACGATAATGCGCCATCTCACTCGTCGTAACTTGTCCAGCAATTTTTGTCCAAAAACTCTCCCCCCTCCAAATACAGCAGCCTCCATATTCGCCGGATTTGGTTCCATGCGACTTTTGTTTTTGTTTCCGAATTTCAAACAAACCCTGAAAAGACACCGATTCGATGATGTTGAGACAATTAACAGAAATTCGACGGAACAGCTTTTGGCCATTCCAAAAAGTGCTTTCGAAAAATGTTTTCAAAAGTGGCAGGATCGTTGGGCAAAGTGTGTGGCTTCAGAAAAAGCGTACTTTCTACCTTCTTTCTACGTTTCTTTTTATTTCAACAACAACAACAACAACAACAACAACAACACACAACAACAACGTGCTATGTTGCAGTATTACGAGTATATTTGAAACATCCAATACAGTTATTAGAAAAGTAACCAATCCGCAGACACGCCTTAAATCTAATATCCACACTCTGAACCGAGATATAAAATTTGACTATTACCTAAAACGGTTCCATATCGAAATTAAACCGTTTTACGGATTAAGAAATATATCAAAGCTGTCCGTCAAGAACCGCATTTATTTATCCGAATAATCGACAAAATATTTTAAAAGTAAAAATACTTTTTAACTATTCATTATTTTACAAGAGGTCATGAACTAAATTTTGAGAAGGAAAAGAATAGTTGAAACATAGAATATAATATTACGAAATTCATTTTCTTGAATTAGATTTTTTTCAATACTTTATTCAAATTTGTTCATGATTTTACGCTATTTGCTCAACGATGATCTCGTAACTTTATTACTCTTTAAAATTTAAGCGAAAGAAACTAGATTTGTAGCATTTTGTAGCAATGCAGACAACCAGATGTACGCCATTATTAAAAATGACGAAAAATTACAATTCAAACTTTTACGTTTTTGAAGGCAATATAACCAAATATTTTTATGAAACGTTACCAGTAAAAATGTTTTTTTTTTTTAACAATTGAGTGGTGTTGAGAAATCTTTTTAGCTTGTAAACTACGAGTATCATATTCAGTATAGGAAGGAACCACAACGTAAGACATTTTAGGCTATTTTTATGCCATGTAACGAACGAATAGCACGTTCATTTATTCA
This sequence comes from Bathynomus jamesi, assembly GCA_023014485.1. Taxonomy (NCBI): domain Eukaryota; kingdom Metazoa; phylum Arthropoda; class Malacostraca; order Isopoda; family Cirolanidae; genus Bathynomus; species Bathynomus jamesi. Next base: position 323,036 of record JAJOZX010000153.1, read on the forward strand.
TTGGCTCTGTGTTAATTATTTTTTTTCGGCTTATTTCACTCATTACGAGTATATTCAGTCAATCTTAAGAATTAGAGTTACTTATAATATAAATGAATGGAATGAGAACCATTATGATTTCTGAAAGGAGACTCGGGTCCGCTCCGGGAGCTACAGTATAATACAGATTCGAAGGGGTACGTACAGCTTGATCAAACCACTCGTGAAACGGTCTGGAATAAGGCGGTTTTGGGTTGTGAGCATTTCTGCGGGTCTCCAATTTCACCCATATTTCATATTAAATTAATTTTTATTCTAAAGAGTTTAATACTCCTTCGCAGATTTTCCTTGTGATCGAATGAAATGTTCCTTCAAGAAGGAAAATACTAATTACTCTATTGTTCGAGACAATTTATTCATAAATGACATGACTTTTGAAAAGCCCTTATAAAATATTACATTAAATGAAATAATATATGCCTACAAATTATACACTTAATTTAACTTCTCTTGTATAAACGCCTGTATTTCACTTTATTCTAAGTGATGATGGGAAAAGCTTGTGTTAGCGAAATGCCTTGTACGATAAATAATGTTTCAAGAACTGGTCTCATTGTTCATATTTCAAACCCTTTAATTAAAACAGCTGAATTGCATGACCCATATGCATAATCCGCCTCTATTTTTCTCTACGAATAAATGTCGTTTCACCAAAGAGGCAAGAACAACCAACTGAATCCCACCAAAGAAGAAGATGGTCTTCCCAGGAACCAAATTACTCTCTTTATGATCTATTTGTCTCTTGTTTATCTCCCCTTCGCAAAACATACTTTCCATTCAGTATTTAGGACCTTCTTTGCTGCTATTTATTATTATTATTATTATTATTATTTACATGTTTGTTATAGTTTATTATATAGATATGCTGTTACAGAAACCTTTGTGTCGTTAAATATGTATAAGATTAATAGTGTTATTGCTCGTTATTCGGTTATTGCCGTTCTCACTTTTTATATTTGTGGGTTAAGACTCGGCAAACTGGTGTATTACATTGGTCATACGTGTAAATACAGTCGCAAAGTTATATAGCAGATTCACAAAACCCGAGGATTAACCCTAGGTTAGTCCAGAAAAAAGTAAAGTTTATAAAAAAGGCAAAAATATTGTAAATACTCGTACCTAACATGGTTATACTCGTTTACGTGTAAAATATCTATTCACAAAGAGTAAAAAGAGTTGCAGGAAAAAGTGTTAAAGGAAGAGGTATAGGAAAGTTAAATAAAAAAAAATCTTGAAAGGCGTTGTAGAATATGATAATAAGAACCCACTCTATTAGAATGGGTTTTTATTATCATATTTTGACCTTCACGTAGAAAAGTGAAGTTTTTTGCATTTGTTGTAGAATACATTCACACCACGTAAACCTATTTCGTATGGTTTTTTATATGCAAGGAGGGGCCATGGGCGAATGCTCGTAAAAGCGCCCCACCCATAGAAGACGAAGAAGAGAGCCAAAATCAAGGTTCAGGGGTTTCGAGATGCCTAGATACTTTGCGTTTGAAAGATTGGAGGTCATAGACAGGGGGAAAGATGGATTGAGGAAGATTGTTCCAGAGGTGACAGGTTGAGTAGATGAAAGATTGAAAATACCGATTAACCCTTGCGTTAAACAGTTGGACAGAAAAGGAATGAGAAAGTGTCGAAAGTCTCTGGTGCTGCTTGCTCTCCTTAAAGCTGGACTCGTTAATGTTGGGTCTATCTCCAAGGCGATCGGGGATACGAGTAGGGTGCTGTACAATCTGCTCTAGGTCATTTAGGGTAGAAAAGTTGTAAGCTAGTTCACCAGAAATGTTAGTGAAATGGGAGGAAAGCCAAAGGTGGTGGTGAACATTGAAATCTCCTAAAATGGAGATTTCAACAAAGGGAGAGCGAGATAGAATGTATTGCATTTTGGAAGTGAGGTAGTCAAAGAATTTTGGATAGGCAATAAAATTAGGAGAAAGGTAAACAGGCCAGATATATTTAGTTTGAGATTGGCATGTAAGCCGTAAACAGAGGGTATAGAATTCGGAGGATTCGACTTTGGAACTAGAGAACAAGTTAGGTCACTGCGTACATATACGCAACATCTTTGGAGTGAAATTGAGTATAGTGAAAGTAAAAGGGTACAAAAAATGTATCCCGGTAATGTTTATAAAAAAATATAAAGGATGAAGTGAAGCTTTTGATGCTACGGTAAAATAATGTGCAGTATACACATTATCCCATTCGCACTTGATGGTATCATTTACCATTAAAGCCACGCCCACAACTACGCCAAAAGTGCTACTTTCTTAGACCTGATTGGTTATAATATAGATCAGGAGTTGTGCTACATGCTGATTGAACGTAGCATTTGTACCTCGAAAGCGAGGAAATACAGTTTCTATTTTCACGAGTTTCAAAAAAAAAAAAAAGAATGTAAAAATATTTCGTGGGATATCAAACTAAACAAAATTCAGATATCGGTTTTTTTTTTCAAAAACATTTGTCTCGTAGGGATGGGTCTGAAAAGGTTATTGAAGGATAGACATTTTTTCTTATGTGGTGGGAAAAAGGAACGCGTCTGCCATTACATTATTTTACTTTTGAATCGATATTCTCCGTTCGTTCGTGCTTAAACACAATTTGCATAATTTGCACAACTCTCTCTCGCATTATGGTTTGGAAACTTAGACGTTTCAATATTGTTTTAGTATAAGTTTCAATAGATTCAAAATATAACAATATATATATATATATATATATATATATATAGAGAGAGAGAGAGAGAGAGAGAGAGAGAGAGAGAGAGAGAAATATTTATTATCATTATCCACTTAAGCATGCAATATTGATTCACTGGATTTTCCTACGCTGAAAGTAAAGCCTCGAAGGCAAATCATATATATATATATATATATATATATAAATAATTCTCAGTGCTCGAGAGACACGTGTCAATAGGGTAAGTGTAAGTGGGAAGAAAGGTTTCGCTGCTTTTGCACAAAGCAAAGCACCCCTCCACCTGCATACCCATTCAGTGTACGAGCAGCTCGCGGCATTATTGTCAAGTACATAAAAGGTCCATTATTTTATATATATATATATATATAAGCAAACAACCACAAGGAAAAGGAAACACAAAGTCCGAGCGCTTTCGTGATATATTCACATTATCAAGGAAGAACAGACTTTGTGTTTCCTTTTCCTTGTGGTTGTTTGCTTATTAATAGGTCACGTGTTGTTTTGTGATTCTAGTGCATATATATATATAATATATATATATATATATATATAATATATATATATATATATATATATTATATATAATCGTTAAACGACTTTTCTTGTTCGCGTTTTCTCCTGAGAGCTGAAATTCATCTTTAAAGACGTTTTTGTAAACCGATGTGAACTTTACGGTCATTTGACGTGACCAGAAAAGTACTAAATTCACCCACAAATTACCACTCATCGCTGAACGCACCAAATTGTCCGAATATTATCGGTCTAAACATAGTTTATGAAGAAGGAAGCTCGGTTTTCTTCAAATAACGAAATTGTTACTTGGTTACCTTAAACTCTCAGTACCTATAATTTGTTTATCCGATATGCTTATATAGTTTTATAATTGGTGATTAATTACAGATACATTGAATTGTCTCAGTTTTATATCTCTCTTTCAAAAGAGTGTACGAAAGCGGAGTGATCTTGGAACGCTTATATTTAATGATAACGCGCAAAACAGAATTTGAGATTTTAGTTACACGCAGCATTCGGGTCTGTGAAATTCGGGTATTGTTTTTAAATTTATTTGTATAATTTCAAAATGGGGCTATTATTATTATTATTATTATTATTATTATTATTATATTATTTCTTGGTTTTCATATTAAGCTTATTGGACTCTTTATATATTAAAATTTGGATTTTTGCATTAAATACAGAGTTTCATAAACCACCAGTTAGGATAATGCTTCTGTAATTGTTAAGCATGTCAAGTATTAGTCAGAAATCACACGGATAAAAAATTAGTCCAAATTTTCGCAACATGGTGAAACGTGAGCAGAATCGAATCAACAAACCTTTTGTAGAAGTGACCACACTGAAACAGCTGTTGCACACACACACACACAGACACACACACACACGATCTATTTCGAGGAAATCTTTTTCTTTTTACATCTTTTTTTTATTTATATAATTAGAAGACCGTGCAGGGGTCAAATTTTCTACTAAATCCACTCTATACAAATAAGTGTGATGTATCTGATCTTTGAAAAAAGTATATTAGAAAGAAATTTTTACTACTAAACTCGGTATTCGCTTTGTCCTACAACATTCCCCGTAATCATTCGTTCACTCCACTTAATTGATAGCGACGGAATTTGCAGAGGACGTCATCAACGGACTTGCCAAGACCGTGAGTGCAGTTTTAGTGCAAAAAATAGGAATTCTTTTCGATTTCACTAATCTTACGAGGATAATTTGACTTTTTTAGTTCTTTATTCATTAACGAACTTATAAATGCAGTTAGATTCTTTTTTTTTTTTTTGTAGTAATAAGATTTGTTCGTTTGCTTCTAATCTTTTTTATTTCTCGTTTAAGAAATTTGTTGCTGCTTAAGGGTAACTTTTTTCTGTAGCCATTCTCTCGAGGGCGATATCCTCCAGTGTTTCATTCGCATTAAAGTTGGGATGCAGAGTCTTGTTCAATCCAAATCCAACCAAAATACCCTCAAACCTGGATTCTTCACACACACACACACACACACACACACACACACACATATATGTAAGTGATGATGATGATGATGATAGTTGTCTGTTCGTTCATACACGCCTAAACAGCTAGGGTAATTTGCACCAAATTTGGTATACACATTAAGGGAGAACTAGGCAGGTTTTAGTAAACTCATCCATCCCTCCCATTACCCGAGAAGGGGGGGGCACTGGGAGAGGGACCCCCTAAACGGGCACCACATTTAGTATACACATTAAGGGGAATCAGGGAAGGTTTTAGTAACACTCACACTTCCAGAAAGGCAACAGCGCCAGGAAATTCATCACCTGCAGACGAAAGAACACAGGGACTCGCTCACAGGGAACACTTATTATAATAATATAAATTTTATATTTAAATTACGTAAAAAAATACATTATTAACTACAATGATACGAATGGGAAACTAGTCTCCTCTGGTCGACGTTCGAATCACCCTTATCCTGTCTCATGATTTTCCGATATATTAGCGATTCAAATCATGAGATATACTTATATATACAGGGTGTTCGAAAAGTCGCAATACAGTTGGAAAATTTATTATTATACATACATGTAACTCATATGTACAATAAATATAATAAATAAATTTTCCAAGTGTAGTGCGACTTTTTGAAAACCCTGTATAATGATAATACATATGGATAAATACATGATAAAATATGTCAAAATACATAACCACAAATGAATCAGAATTATATAATATATATATATATATATATTAATAAGTGTGCATATTAATTATAAATAACAATTAATATAATAAGAATATATATAATTATATATATATATATATATAGGGTGAACCAAATGTAGGTGGACAGTAAATGATAACGTTTATTTTGAGAATACATATTTAATTTTTTTGTATACTAATACAAAATAAAATTTAAATAAATTTAGTTATAATTTAATATAATAAAACACAAACACCATAGTTATAATGAACACCATAGTTATAATATAATATAACACAAACCGTATTCAACCTACTGTCCACCTACTTTTGGTTCACCGTGTATATATATATATATATATATATATATATATATATATATATTATATATATATATACTGTATATATATATATATATATGCTTGAGCACCATTCTGTGTTTCCTTTCCTTCGTGGTTTTATTCATCATATATATATATATATATAATTTATATTTAATAAATAGTCGGTATACTGTATATACATACATATATAGATGAATAAGTGATGAACCTTGAATGATTATTTCGCACTTGAAAAGGTTGGACCTTACCACTCAGACCAATTTGACAGTTATTTCAATATATCATGCCCTGGGTTAAGCAGCATACTATACAGGAGAAAAGTTGTTGATTCGAAACGTCTACTCCAGTTCAGAATTTGAGACATTTCGACCCGCTTTATCGAGAGAAGATGTCCTTTCTTAACCTCGTAAACTTTTGGTCTTGGAAAAACCTATTGCCTAATTTGGGCTTTGATACTCATGTCGTGGGGGGTCTATTGCACGATATTGCGGGGGGTGATCACTAAAGACTCGGGGAATTTTTGATGGTCCTAATCAATCTGTTGTTGCAAGATGCGTTGAGTAATTTGCAAATAAAATTGACTTTCTTATGCGTTTAGTCCAGGATGGACCAAAACATCGGGAATTTCTTAATATTTACTTAAATTAAGTTCATTGAAGTGGTGAATACAAAGCAATAAATTAATTGCAATCAAGTGGAATAGTTTTCACAGTTTAAATGACATAAAATGGAACAGTTTGGTGATAAGAAGTAGGCGTTAGTTCTCACTCATTCTTTTGGTACACGAAGACAGTTATAGGATATTCTTTATAAAAATACAGAGAATATGGAGTGAGGTACATTCACTAACATTAATCGGGATTAATTTAAAATCATTTCTTGATACATTTTACAAGTTAATGTAGGCACACTGTAGCTATTTCCGCCAAAAATCACTTAGAAAAAATAATACGAGGGACACTGAGTATATTTTGCTCCACCTTTTTTTTTCTATCCAAGTTTCCTTGTAAGTTCCAGAAATTTTGTACACAAGTAGTTACATACCTTTTTTACAAGTTTTTATTTTTCCACATAGTCTCCATCCTTTTCTACGGCTTTCCTCCACCTCGAAACAAGGGCCTTTATTCCTTGCTGGTAAAAGTCCGCAGGGTTCTGCTGGAGCCACCTCTTAACCTCTTCTACAACCTCATTGTCACTCTGAAACTTTCTTCCACGAATAGCATCCTTCACTGGCCCAAACAAATGGAAGTCTGAAGGTGCCAAATCCGGGCTGTATGGAGGGTGGGGTAACACAGTGAAGCGCATTTTTGTAATGGCCTCTCTTGTTTGCAAACGGTTGTGTGGTGTTGCGTTATCGTGCAAAAGAAGGACGTCTTCCAGTTTTGTCTCCGGTCGAACTCACTTTATACGTATCTGGACTTCTGGAGTCTCTGTAGGGTAGCAATATATGCCTCTGAGTTGATTGTCTGTCCTTTCTTCATAATGTCCACCAGAATCATCCCTTTCATGTCCCAAAAGATGGTGGTCATAACTTTTCCTGCAGAGGGAGCCATTTTAAACTTTTTCTTGCGTGGGGAGTCTGCGTGATGCCACTCCATGGATTGGCGTTTTGTTTCAGGTTCAAAGTGGTGTACCCAAGTCTCATCCCCAGTCACAATTCGTGAAAGGAAGTCATTCCCTTCTGTCTCGTATCGAACCAACGACTCAGAAGCAATTTCTTTTCTTTGGGTTTTGTGATCTTCAGTCAGTTGGCGAGGAACAAACCGTTAACACACTTTTGAGTATCCCAGTTGCTGTATTATTGTATTCACACTTCCTTCACTAATTCCTAGCTCCAGTGATAGCTCCTTGTATGTGACGTGCCGATTTGATCGAATGATGCTGTTAGTACGTTGCACAGTGTAAAATGTCACAGCCGATGTCGGGCGACGACCGCTGCGTGGCTCATCATCGAGGCTGGCTCTCCCTCTCTCCGATGATCTCACACGTTTAGACCAGCGTCCAATTATGCTTCGATCAACAACAGCATCTCCGTAAACGTTTTGTAGACGTTTGTGAATATTTCCAACTGTTTTCTTCTCTGCAGTTAAGAACTCGATAACAGCTCTCTGTTTACGACGCACATCACTGTCAGACGCCATTTTCGAAACTGTGTTAACCATCGGTTTTATACAAGGGAGTTTAAAAGCGGTTTTATACAAGGAGGGGAGGTTCAAACTGGAAAATCCGGTTATGTGAAGCGCAGAGAGTTCAAACTTACGGCCCAAAAGACATTTCAGCCCCATGGCCTATTATTTAGCTAAGAAAAAAGGTGGGGCAAAATATATTAAGTGCCCCTAGTATTTATCCGGTCGAGGCAGTGCCACTCGAGTTCCACAAAGTTTCACGGGATGGTGTGGCCTCGGGAGAGGTTGAACGAGTTAGCAACAACAAGGCCTCCTGTGCCACAATGATCTTGTTCGAAGGGCACAGAATAGCAAGAACAGATCACGGCGCCCCAAGGGCAATCTTGGCCCGAGGTCCACAGGATTGGCAAGAACCTCGTAAAAGCCTTTGCTCGAGGCTAAATAACCTTGAGGGGTGGGGGATTTTAGAGCTATTTGGGCGGTCATTTGGTACTAGGACAGTTTGCCTACGGACAATTTGCCTACGGACAGTTTGCCTACAGTTTGCCTACGGACATTATGCCTATGGACACCATGCCTACCGGACATTATGTCTAACGGACATGATGCCTAAAGGACGACACGCCTAACAGACGCAGCTTATTGAGGCATCGATTTTATTCCATTCTATTTCATTCTATTTCATTTTATTTCATTTTCATATATTTAATTTTATTTTAATTACGCAATCGGTCTACAAGTCGACACAGAGTTGGGTGTGTAATGGCGACTCGTAGGTCGAAGGCTCTGTGCCAGCCCTCTATCGAGTTGTTGCGGAAAAGCAGGCCGTCTTCTTCGTCCTCGCTGCAGAATTCCAATCCACGTAGCCTCGAAATAGGTTAGAAAGTCTTCCAAGATCTCGTCCGTTTCCTCGTCAAAAACAGCCGTAAATCGTTCAAACGTGTTGCTAACATCTTGAAGAGGAACAAAAGCAACCTAACCTACCTAACCTAACCTACCTTACCTAACCTTACCTTACCTAACCTTACCTTACCTAACCTTACCTAACCTAACCTTACCTAACCTTACCTAACCTACCTAACCTGAATTAATTCTTTTGCATGAATCTGAAGTTAAATAAGTTAAATAAGTTAAATAAGGTAAGGATAAATATACCACAGTTGTTCACTATATAATAAAAAAAATTAAGAAAATATTCTCGTCATGAAAGAGTGTAGATGCGAAATGTCCTTTAGGCATCATGTCCGTTAGGCATCATGTCCGTTAGACATAATGTCCGGTAGGCCTGGTGTCCATAGGCATGGTGTCCATAGGCATAATGTGCAGTAGGCAAACTGTCCAGTAGGCAAACTGTCCGTATGCAAACTGTCCGTAGGCAAACTGTCCGGCCACGGGTCATTTCCGTTATATGCCTATGACAGTCCGCCGAATAGGGTGGAGCGATATAGAAACCTGAACTTTTAATTGGTAGGAACTTGCATGGAAATTAACCAATCAAAGCACAAGTAAAGTCATGACTTGAGGCAGACCTAAAGGAGAATTTGACGTTTGAAAAGAACCGTCTATAAAAATTAATGAGGGATAGAGGGACTTGGTTGAACGAAATGACAAGTGATATTATAAAATATGCGTTTGTTTTCAACTGTAAGGTTTACGATGTTAGCTATAGATTAGGAAGGGAAGATTTACGGAATATGTGGTCACCACACACTCAGTGTTGGCCACGAAATTGAAAATCGGCAAGCGTTCAGAGATGCTGTAAATATCTTAAGTTCTTTTTTAATTAAGCTTATATGAAGGAAAATTATATTTGTTATGACAAACTCATTAGGCACAGGAATCTTATGACCTTCGTGGCACTCATTATTACCATACTGCTGTGAGAATATAAAGACATAGTAATTACTGTATTATAAATATATCATTATATTATAAGTTACATTATAGCAGTCACAGTTATAATGGTGTTTAGCCAAATAAGTCTGACAAATGAAACTTAATGAGTTTAATACGATTACAATCAATGCTTAATCAGTGATTCCAGTGTATAACCAATGCAGGACCATTAATTTACGGGTAATAAAATAGGAACACAGAGGGTACGTATTTATGAACAATGACGTACCTTGTTCGTAAATGCATGTTTTAATCATATATATACTGTATATGCATATACGCAGTGTAAATCTAATACTTTATCAAATTAATGAGAAATTAATTAGTATGTTATCAATCTATAGTGAGTATATATCTCTATTCCTATGTGCATACATAAATAACGAATGTTTTTTTGGTCTTTGGGAGAACGTTCTTAATCATCCGGTCAGTACTGGTGTATATGTTACAGTCAATGTGTGAAACCAGTCATTTCACGTAAAACCTAAATATTTCAGGCATTTCGCGTAATACCTGTGGCCCTTAAACGTAGGTAATACTCATTACTAACTTAACCTAATCTAACCTAATCTAACCTAACCTAACCTTCACGAAGTCGTTAATCGCTTAATCGAATTACCTTAAATGCCTGAAGCATGAGGTGACGTAGAGATTTTTTGCAGATTCGCAATCATCTAGATTCTCGAAGTCTGTATTTTCCACGCGGGCTTCCGCTCACGTGTTCGAATTTCGCTGCCTTATTTACTTCTTGAAGCCGTGAGAAAGGAGGTGAAGAAAAGGATTTTCGGAATGTCACCAATATACATACTGAATCACGTTATTTACAGAGTGAATAATTACTCAAATCGACATTTACTGGTCCCTTAGAACGCAGAGAGTAGGAATGTTTTGGACTACCCTTATTTGGTATACAAACTGTAGCCTTTGATGTTACATTCACATTATTCACTTCTGAGACGTTTATTATCTTGGTGTGAATAGATCCGCTGACATTACCTAACTCATCTGATCTTAACGGAAGGACTTTATTTACTGGGGATGTTACCTTAGGTAACCGGTACAGAGTTTCATAAGGTCTTATACTTCTATTCAATGGGCTATTATTTATAATCAAATTTTTTAACGTAATATCTTTTATAAGACTATCCAGCTTGTTGTTCAAACGTCCTTCTCTGTACGTAATTCCGAATGGTCATATTTCGTCGCTGGGGGTTCCGTGGATGTCATTTGACCAGGTAGAGGTTGATCGACATTAGTCACATTACTTCAGAAGTCACGGCGACTGGAGGTCGAAGTTGTTGACATGACTCCCAAAGTCATAGCCATTGCTGGGTGGTTTAGGCTGATTGTATATTTTTCATCTCTTTATGAGGGAGTATTGGGTGTTTACGCTGCATAGAAAGCGCAGGAAGAGCAGTGATGGGTGATTTTGTTGGAATTGTGAAAGAAATAGTTTCTTCCTCATTGGTTATCTTTGAAGACTGTGAATCTGTATTTGGAGAAATTGTAGTGGCAGATTTCATGTTGTTTATGTGAGTTTGTCTTTCTTTTCCAGACTTTATATTTTTAACCAAGTATACATAAGGATTGAAACATTATATAATCATACAAGGACCTTCCTAGACTGGTTGCAAAGACTTGGGTACTCCAGAATTGGAGGCCCGCTTTACATATACCGTGAGCAGACAAATAATTTTTTACCTAAACTAGCACTTCGTGAAAGGCTCTTCTGAAGGCTATACCTTTTTTCTCAGAAGAAACTACATCACACTCACTTTACACCAAGAGATAGAGGGCGTGGTCGCGAATAAATTGATGTAAACATCGAACATATTTATTCACGCGAAAAAAAATTTTAGAGAAAAGTTTATTTGGTCAGAGTTGTTCAGCTGAATAAGCTGTCCGTCCGCGTGACGCTGGGCGAAGCTTATTCGTTAAGAGTTCTAAGCTCCGCTCCGCCCAGTGCAATGCCTCTCGTCGGCAGCACGGAAAAAAAAAATTTCGGCTATTTTACAATTTGTGTTGTTTGTGGTAAAAATAATAAATAACTTTGTGCAATCTAGTCAGACCACGTTTGTACAGAATTTTATACTCTTTTGTGAAATCGAGGAAAAGCAAGACAGTCCATAAATTTACAAAAATACCACATCCATAAAATTTTTGAGCTTCACATCCAAAGCCAGTGAGGCCAAATTTGTGAAGCTCTACTCAAAATGAATACTCTCTCTCTATGATTACTATCCCCAAGAAACCGAGAGCCACCAAGTGTTCAGAATTTCGAACCATAAGCTTGGTCAGCCATGCATCAAAAAAAATGCTAAAGGATACTAACTAGAAGACTAACGAACAGAGCTGAGCTGTACATTGGAGAGGGTTAGTTTGGATTTAGATCAAAATGCGGAACAAGCGAAGCTATTGGTATTATGAGAATGATGGGAGAGAGAGTGCTGGAATATGATCAGGAAATGTTTGTTTGTTTTATTGACTTTGAAAAAACTTTTGAGAGAGTCCAATGGAGGAAACTAATGGAAATATTGAAGAATATTAATGTTGACTGGAAGAACCGTAGGCTGATAAAAAATCTATATCTTGGGCAGACTGTGAATGTTAGAGTTGCAGGAGGAGAATCGGAGCCTGGATTGGTTGGGAGAGGGGTCAGGCAAGAATGCTTCCCCTCGTGTTATTTAACATCTATGCGGAAGCAATGATAATAAAAGCACTCTCAGATCTGGAAGAGGGAATCAGAGTGGGAGGTAAATTGGTCAAATCTATAAGGTTTGCAGATAACAAGGCATTTGTTTGTAGTACTGAGTAAGGACTGCAAAGAATGGTCAATAGCTTGATAACAACGGCGGAAGAATTCGGAATGAGAATTAATGGGACCAAGACAAAGGTAATGAAAATTGCAAGAAGGAAAGGAGCACAAATGAACCTAACGATAGGAAATCGGACCTTAGAAGAAGCTGAGCTCTTTAAATATCTGGGAAGTTTGTTAACCAACAATGGAGATTGCAATAAGGAAGTAAGATCTAGAATTGGTATGGGTAAGGTAGCTTTTGAGAGAGAGAAAAGACTACTTACAGGTAAACTCAACTTGAAACTGAAGAAAAGGTTAGTAAAAAGCTTGATATGGAGTGTGGTACCGTATGGAGCAGAAACATGGACACTGAAAACAACTGAAAAGAAACTCCTGGAAAGTTTTGAAATATGGATTTGGAGAAGAATGCTAAAGATAAGCTGGAGGGAATACCAAAGTAATGAGGAAGTACTGCAACAGGTGAGGGAGGAAAGAAGACTTATTAAGGTGATAAGAGAAAGACAGAAGAAATGGATCGGACATGTGTTGAGAGGAGAAGGATTGTTGAAGGAGGTGATAGAGGGTAGATATGAAGGTAGAAGGCCGAGGGGAAGGAAAAGGAAAGCAATGCTGGATGATTTGAAAACAGGTAGGAGCTACCATGAGATGAAAAGGATAGCTCAGTATAGAACACTTTTGGCGGGACACATGAGTTGGACCTACCTGATAGGCAGAACACGATGGATGGATGGATGGAAGGATGGACTCAAACTATAGGTAGTTCTTGTCCTGTTCTTTTTAAGGCTTATTATTATGTACACAAAAAGAGTTGCCTTTTCAGACTAGCCTGATATATCGTTAGGTTTAGTTCTTTTGCTTCTAAAATAAGAATTTCGATTGTGCTGTTTGATTTGTTTACCTTCACTCCACCTGTGTATGCATTTTTCATGTAAGTGTAGCAGCTTCGACCTCTTTTAGAAAATTTATCTGCTCTAAGTATGTTGTATTCCTTTATTGCTACTTCAGTATCTTCGATGCAGATTTCACATTCTTCTTTGCATTTATGTAATTGTATTTCCGTTAAGCATAAGATATCCGTTGGTTTCCATAGCTAAATTCTGTATGGATTGTAATTTGCAATCTGTTTTGTCAGTGTACAGTCAGTTCTTGTATATTTGTACACATTAAATTTAGAAGGTTAATAGGCTTCTGATCAGTGTTACTGGGTAGGCCTTTTCACTTGGGAATACTAGGGGTGTGATCCTTGGTACCACTGTGGTTGTTGAATGAATTATGGCTGGTAGTTCAATAAGTGAATAATGCATGTTTTGCCGAATATATTCGTATATGTCTGCGGAGTCCGGTTTCTCATTAAAAGTTATAATTGTTCTTTATAGTTCTTATTTTTCTAAAAAATATGTTCTTCATTAATGAGGTTGTCACTTCTTTTATTTGCGATTTCAAATGTTTTTCTCTTTCTCTTCTTTGTGTACCCTTAATTAATATGGAAATAAGGGCATATACACACCAAACACACACACACACACACACACACACACAGGGTGTTCTAAAATTAACTAGTAATCTTTTATATGAACGCAATATCATAACAAAAATTATGATATTATGGAGCTCTATTTGAAATAAAAATTTCAAATAGAGCACCAATAAGAAAAGCAACAATAAATAATTATTTATTTTAGTTGTTCAAAGTGTCTTCCTTTAACTCGAAAACATTGTTCGCAACGTCCGACTACTGATAGACAAACATATAAAAGTTTACTAGGTAATTTTAGAACATTCTTTATATATATATATATATATATATATATATATTATATATATGATGAATAAAACCACGAAGGAAAGGAAACACAAAATGGTGCTCAAGCGCTTTCGTCTAATGACATCCTCAGGAACACTGAAGTACATAAAAAGGTTACAGCCTATATATAGGTTACAGAAAGAAAAAAAAAAAAAGAAAAAATAAATAACATACATACACACACCACACACACACAGGTGTTCTAAAATTAACTAGTAATCTTTTATATGAACGCAATATCATAACAAAAATTATGATATTATGGAGCTCTATTTGAAATAAAAATTTCAAATAGAGCACCAATAAGAAAAGCAACAATAAATAATTATTTATTTTAGTTGTTCAAAGTGTCTTCCTTTAACTCGAAAACATTGTTCGCAACGTCCGACTACTGATAGACAAACATATAAAAGTTTACTAGGTAATTTTAGAACATTCTTTATATATATATATATATATATATATATATATATATATATATATATGATGAATAAAACCACGAAGGAAAGGAAACACAAATGGTGCTCAAGCGCTTTCGTCTAATGACATCCTCAGGAACACTGAAGTACATAAAAAGGTTACAGCCTATATATAGGTTACAGAAAGAAAAAAAAAAAGAAAAAATAAATAACATACATACACACACACACATTATATATATATATATATATATATATTATAATATATACACATACATATCTATATATACAAATACATCATACATACATACATACTATATATACAATAAACAGAGAAGTAAAAATAAAAAATAAAAAATTAAAACCTTAAAGGATTACCAGTGAGGCGTACAGATTTGTAAGGAAAAATATCGATTTTTAGCACAAGATCAAATGGATTATAAAAATACAAATTTATACTGGAACTCTGCCCGGGTTTTAACACACTGCTGCCTATGGTCAGGTTTCGATATATATAAAAAAATAAAATGCAAATTAAAAGTTAATAAAGTAGAAAACAAGTTTACCAAAGATTTAATGTTTTACCCTTCTTATCTAAATCTGTTTTAAAGGAATTCAAAATAACAGGATCGAGTTGAAAAAGACCTTTGCTTATGTTGAAGTTATTTGAAAGTTGGATAATGGCAGACTCAAGAATATTTCCATTAACAATGTTGCTTGAATGGAATAAAACTGAAGCATTATTCCAATCAATACAGTGGGCTAACTCTGACAAATGGACAAAAAGGGCACTGGACAACTGTCCTGTTCTAACGGAATATTGATGCTGTTTTATACGTGTGTGCAAATCCTTTCCCGTCTGACTATGTAAAAGGAATCACATTGTTTACAACCAATTTTATAGATAATGCCTGAATTATTGGTAGGGCTATTTTTTACTAGATATTTTTCACAATATTGTTATATGAAAATACTACATTAATATCCAAAAGTTTAAGTACATTAGCAATGCCTAAAAAGCCCGGGAAAAATGGAAGTACTAAAATATTTTTTGACAAAGTACGAGTGTTAATATTGACACGATAGGAAGTTCGTTTTGCCTTGTTGAGACAAGATTCCATAAACGCAGATGGATAACACAAATCACTTCCAATACCGTTGATTTTTTCCAATTCGGCATCGATGTATTCCGGACTGGCGATCCTAAGGGCGCGGAGAAACATTGATGAAAATATGGCCTTCTTAGTGGGGGTATCATGTCCCGAGTAAAAGTGTACGCCTCAAAGATTCCGCTTTTCATGTCCACTTCACCTGCTCTGCCCTACCTTTACGGTCTTATTAAAACCCACAAACCTGGTAACCCTATGCGCCCTATTATTAGCTCGGTGGGCTCTATTACTTATAAACTCTCCAAATGGCTTGTCAAAGTCTTGTCCCCCATTCTCGGAACTATCTCTGATTCACATGTAAAAAATTCCATGGATCTTACGGAAAAATTGAATAATGCACGTACTGAAACTAACGATAAATTGATCAGTTTTGATGTTTGTTCATTGTTTACAAAAGTGACGATTGACGATATGCTTGACTTTCTCTCCCAAGAATTACATAAGTATGACCTGCCACTACCTTCACACATTGTTTTGGAACTCATTAAGCTTTGCATCAAAGACTGTAAATTCACTTTCAATAACGAGTATTATCAACAAGTTTTTGGGATGGCTATGGGCAACCCCTTATCGCCCTCCTCTCCAATATTTATATGGAGTTTTTCGAAATTACCTATTCCGAGAATCCTGGGGGTTGGCATCCCTTGGTTGCGGTACGTCGACGATATTTTGTGTATCTGGCCCATGAATCGTGACCTGGATAGCTTCCTCCTTCAGTTAAATGATCAAGTTCCCTCCATTAAGTTTACTTTAGAAGTGGAGCAAGACAATTCAATCCCATTTTTGGATGTGCGTGTACATAGGGAAAGCCCAGGTTTTAAGTTTAGTATCTATCGGAAAACGACAAACAATTTGTCCTACGTACACTTTTACTCGGGACATGATACCCCCACTAAGAAGGCCATATTTTCATCAATGTTTCTCCGCGCCCTTAGGATCGCCAGTCCGGAATACATCGATGCCGAATTGGAAAAAATCAACGGTATTGGAAGTGATTTGTGTTATCCATCTGCGTTTATGGAATCTTGTCTCAACAAGGCAAAACGAACTTCCTATCGTGTCAATATTAACACTCGTACTTTGTCAAAAAATTTTTAGTACTTCCATTTTTCCCGGCTTTTTAGGCATTGCTAATGTACTTAAACTTTTGGATATTAATGTAGTATTTTCATATAACAATATTGTGAAAAATATCATAGTAAAAAATAGCCCTACCAATAATTCAGGCATTATCTATAAATTGGTTGTAAACAATGTGATTCCTTTTACATAGGTCAGACGGGAAAGGATTTGCACACACGTATAAAACAGCATCAATATTCCGTTAGAACAGGACAGTTGTCAGTGCCCTTTTTGGCCATTTGTCAGAGTTAGCCCACTGTATTGATTGGAATAATGCTTCAGTTTTATTCCATTCAAGCAACATTGTTAATAGAAATATTCTTGAGTCTGCCATATCCAACTTTCAAATAACTTCAACATAAGCAAAGGTCTTTTTCAACTCGATCCTGTTATTTTGAATTCCTTTAAAACAGATTTAGATAAGAAGGGTAAAACATTAAATCTTTGGTAAACTTGTTTCTACTTTATTAACTTTTAATTTGCATTTATTTTTTATATATATCGAAACCTGACTATAGGCAGCAGTGTGTTAAAACCCGGGCAGAGTTCCAGTATAAATTTGTATTTTTATAATCCATTTGATCTTGTGCTAAAATCGATATTTTTCCTTACAAATCTGTACGCCTCACTGGTAATCCTTTAAGGTTTTAATTTTTAATTTTTAATTTTTACTTCTCTGTTTATTGTATATATATGTATGTATGTATGTATGTATGTATTTGTATATATAGATATATATATATATATATATATTATATATATATATATGTGTGTGTGTGTGTGTATGTATGTTATTTATTTTTTCTTTTTTTTTTTTTCTTTCTGTAACCTATATATAGGCTGTAACCTTTTTATGTACTTCAGTGTTCCTGAGGATGTCATTAGACGAAAGCGCTTGAGCACCATTTTGTGTTTCCTTTCCTTCGTGGTTTTATTCATCATAAATATTTTTCACGTGTTACTTTCGTGAAATAATTTTCATATATATATATATATATATATATATATATATACTCACCCTTTTAACAGAAACAACTATCATAGACCACATAATATGCACCTGAGGCATAAAAAGTGTAATAAAAGCGGCGAGTTAATATCCAGCAATTTTTGTCACGAGTGTCAAGAATGGTTGCGACGTATCTTGGCTAAGAAGTAATGAGGTATTGTGTTATGACACGCGGTCAAGATTTTTGGCAAATCACTACACTGTGATATTTTCTAATGATTTTCTAACTGTATTATGGAATTTATTTTTCCTTCTGCCAAAAAACATCCCATTCTCTCTCTCTCTCTCTCTCTCTCTCTCTCTCTCTCTCTCTATATATATATATATATATATATATATATATCGCTTAACTTTTAATAGATTTAGCGGAAACAGAGAAAAGATAAACTGTTTCTGAAAGTTTAATCACAAATAATTGAGAATTACTGTCCCCATTCAATTTATTGTTTGTGATTCGCGAATCTGCAAATAGTTTGTGCAAAAATAATCATTTATTTACGATTCAGATTATACTCGTATATATATATATATATATATATATATATATATATATATATTCACTGACATTTCCAATTCAGTGTGTTAATATAGATTAAGTTTTAAGTAATAAAGGCTTCGCTGTATTTACAAAAATACTGGGCCACCCTATTCAAGGTACGAGCAGCTTCCAGCATCATTGCGAAATACAGAGAGGGTCAGCACTGAGGAGGTTTCTGTACTTGGTTCATTGCCATTAAAAGTAACAATGCTTTGAATTATCATGATCCAATGATGATGCTGTCAAATTCAAAACTATTTTTTTGGGTGTGTCAATAAGTTGCAGAAGTGTGTGTGTGTGTGTGTGTATAGGGGAAGTATACGTTGTATACAGGACATGTAAAGATAAATGAGGTACTAAAGATAGTATGTGGGAACACAAAATGTTTTTCATATATTTGTGGTTTGCATTTTTCTGCACAGTAACGCTTCTAAAGTACAACTTCTGACATGTTCATAATCGCTCGTTCTCAAAAGTAGGCTTGAATAAAGGATTTTGTCTACTATGCAATGATCAGTGTACTATGAAATTTTTTAGGTATATATATATTAGGGATGTCACGGGTACCCGATCGGGTAATGTACCACTCGATGATACCCGAACCGATCGGGTAATTGCTAAAAAATCGGGTACGGGTAGTAAAAACCAAATTCTAATTTAATTTTAATTTTATTGTTTTGCAGGTTTTCTTGATATATTTTTTGTATAATATTTTTTAACAAAAAATTCAAAATGGCAAATCGTAGTATGGTTTGGGACTATTTTGTCATTGATAAATTAGATAATAGTAAAGCCAAATGCTTGAACTGCACACAGTTAATAAGTCGCGGTACTAAACCAACAAATTTTGGAACGTCTTCAATACCCGATCGGGTACCCGTACCCGATTACCCGGTAAAAGCGCTACCCGTTGCATCCTTAATATATATATATATATACACACAAACTCAGTGGTGTAGTGGTTAGCGTCGCTGACTACGAATCCATCGGCCCAGGGTTCGAGACCCGACGGCAGCCGGCGCGCAGCAAAACCCAGCTGTTCATCCTTCCACACAATAAAGAAAGTGGTTGGTAGATAAATGGGTACCCTGGTGGCCTAGTGGTTAAGACGCTGGGCTGCTGGTGGGGCGTGGTTCGGATTCCACGTTAAACTGTAGGTCTAAGGTGGAGTGAAAAGCTTGACCTTCGTCAGAATGAGAAATTCGGGCGGAAGCTAACCAAAGGTTATATATATATATATATATTATATATATATGTTAAACACAAACCGTGCATGGAACAAGGAACTCTTCTGGGAAATTACATCCACTATAGTTCGAATAAGTAATGATAGATGACAAATACTATAGTTTTTCTTTTTCCTGATGGAAAGCCCAACGTGGGCACCCACCGGGTTACTCGCAAAGATGCCCCAAAATATAGCTTCCCTCACCAGCTATCTGCAAGATAGGATCCAGCTTTGGGACAGGATCCTATCTGCCTTGCAGATAGCTGGTGAGGGAAGCTATATTTTGGGGCATCTTTGCGAGTAACCCGGTACCCACATTGGGCTTTCCATCATGAAAAAGAAAAAACTTTAGTATTTGTCATCTATCATTACTTATTCGAACTATAGTGGATGTAATTTCCCAGAAGAGTTCCTTGTTCCATGCACGGTCTGTGTTTAACATATAAGTTTCTCAGGGGACCATTCTGAGTTGTATATATATATATATATATAATATATATATATATATATATATATATATATATATATATATATATATAATTATTTACTAAATAAAAAGTATTTCGCCATTCAAGATATTGGAATAAAATATTTGCTTTTCATTTCTATATAAATTTTATAGATTTTAATTTTTTTCACTCGAACCTAATTGAAATTCTTTACGATTGCTTCCAAACCCCATTTTTCGTATGCAAATTTAATTAGGAACCATTGGATATAATCTAAAATAAACTTATTTATGGCAAACTATATTTAATCCCGTACGTTCAAGTTTTACTTATGCTTTCACAGAGAAGGAGGAGGAGGAGGAGGAGGAGGAGGAGGAGGAGGAGGTTGTAAAGTAAGTCGAAATTAATATTACGTGTACTTTCTAAACAAGAAGAATGGGTTCGAATCTTTTATATGGGTGAATTTTTTCGTCTGGGTGAATTTAGAGGTTTTTAAAATTCTTTTAGTATTCATCGTTAGGTGAGTGAATACTCTGATTTTTCATAAATAGGTTTTTGAAGCTCCAAAACTCGTCTTTATTCCTTTTAAAGACCGATTATGAAGGACCTGTATTAGCATTCTATGGCCAATTACAACCATTTTTTTTTTCTTACAGAGTCTTTTCATAATGACGTATTGCTTTCGAAAGCGTTGATTGGTTAAACCGAAATAAAGATGGAGATGTTGATTCATTCATTGAAAAGATGTGGTGAGCGCATCTTTAGTTATTCCGCGATGTAAGATGATGATTTTAACAGAAAAAAGAATGATGATCATTGACAGTAAAATTTGATAACGAAACGGCTTTAGATACCATGGTTACAATTCATAGAGTAGTTATACAACTTCACATAACAAATTCCTTTATCAAATTTCACTTTATTATACACAGACAAACAATAAACGTATTATTATCAAACTTGAACTTTGAGTATATACAGTATATAAATATATATATATTCAAATTGGTCTACTAATTGAGTATAGAGTTACAGAA
This sequence comes from Bathynomus jamesi, assembly GCA_023014485.1. NCBI lineage: Eukaryota > Metazoa > Arthropoda > Malacostraca > Isopoda > Cirolanidae > Bathynomus > Bathynomus jamesi. The sequence goes on from JAJOZX010000153.1 coordinate 344,449, forward strand.
ACTTCCATTATTATTTTATCTCTGTGTTTATGTCAGGAATTAAAAGAATAGAAACGTCTATTTTGAAGGGAAGGAAAAATAATCCTCGTTATAAATGCCTGTTATCATAGGCTGACTATATATATATATACACACACAGGGTGTGTGTATAAAGTAACGCAAGTGAAGGGACAAATCTGATTTGAAGTGGTTGATTTGAATGTGATACGCCGTGCAAGAGCCTGTATAGAAGTCGATGGTGGACATTTTCAATCGCTTATAAACCTTAATATCGACTATACAGTTATAAAGTACACGTAATAAATATTACTCGCCCATGTTCACTCTCGTTAATATAATTCAAATCAGATTTGGCTCTTCACTCGCGTTAATATAATTCAAATCAGATTTGGCTCTTCACTCGCGTTAATATAATTCAAATCAGATTTGGCTCTTCACTCGCGTTAATATAATTCAAATCAGATTTTTCTCTTCACTCGCGTTAATATAATTCAAATCAGATTTGGCTCTTCACTCGCGTTACTTTATACACAGCCGGTATGTAAAATATACACCGAATTTTATTTAATGAAGAACATTTTCGATATGACCACCAATGACTTTATTAACAGTCAACCACTATCTTAATTTCTTGGTCACACAAATTTTAAATGAGTGAGGTCCTTCCTGACCCCGTGATAGTAGTTGAGGGTCAATTTGTTTTGAACGTGCTCTGAAATTTTGAACAATTCGTGGTAAAATATCTTCTGGAATTCAAATTTTTATATCTGTAATTTCGTTTTGTAGCTGATCAACTGTCCTTGAATTATTCCTGTAGACTTTGTCCTTTAAATAACTCTTCAAAAAATAATCGCGAGGATTAAGGTCGGGGAAGTAGGGGGCGGGGGGACAAGGCCAGACGTAACCAAATCTTCCTGGGTAAAGGTTAGAAATTACTTTAGCATAACGTATTCAAAATTTAAGGGTACGTTCAAATTAAATGATTGAGGTCAATGGTGATCGTACTGAAAATGGTTTTTCATTTAAAAAAAAATCCAAAATGTATAATTTATTGGCATAAAAGATAGCTATTGTAACTCACATACAGATATAGTTACTAAAAAAATAAAGAGATTCAATCCTCTCTCTCTCTCTCTCTCTCTCTCTCTCTCTCTCTCTCTATATATATAATAATATATATATATATATATATATATATACACACATGCCATGTATCCGTTTGATGTTCAACAGCTGCTATTGAAAGCGATACTTACAAAGGGGTGGAAACTGTGTAGAGTATTCGAAAGCACGAAGTAGACAAAAAGAGTATTTATGAAATAATCAGAAGTTTGTAATTTTTTAAAACTGAATTTGTATCCCCTTTCCTTCTGCCTACGTAGTTTTCTTTGATAAATAATTTTTGTTTATGTCACAGGAGGGATATTTTGTACGCAGTAATTTAAAAGTATTTCGTTATCATGAATTAGTTACGTACGTAGAGACCTAACTACATTTCGTGTTTTAATATTCCCACGCAGTTTCGAATTTCGTCGTTTCGTAGATTTGTCGTCACTCTTTTGTTATAGTTTCGCAATCATCGTCCATATTCGCAGATTCGTCGTTTTTTTGAAAAACTGTGAAAAAAAAACGATCGAAATTGACGAAATTCAACTGTTTACAAACGCAAATTCACGACGAATTTGGAGGTATTCCTGGATTGTTAATAGGAGAGAAGGAAAAATTAACCTCTTCGGTTTATTGGTCTCTTCCAATTCAAATTCTATTTCAATTTTATTCTCTGGCCAGTAGTGAGAAATTTTCGGGTGAAGAATCTCGACGGAGGCATTTATAATAATCAGATCGATCCATTCTTATTTTCTTTATAAGAATTTTCACTTTAATTTGTTTGTTTTTTTTACCTTAGAAGATATACCTGTCGGGTTTGTAATTGCGTCACGATCTCCTTTTACGTTTTCTCAAATAAGGGAAACACTCGTCTCAAATTTAAAATCCTCATTTCGGGAATTTCCTTCTGGTCTGCAAATATAAATGGGAATGACACTGAGTGGAAAATAATCCAGTATATATATATACACACACACACTCTGTTTGCGGATCTGTATTGAGGATAAATAAAAAAATAGGTGTGTGTATATATATATACTTTTATGAGACAATTTTACTAATTAAAATCACAATCGTGGTAATTCGTAGTTCTGAATACCTCAACATTATTGGCCAAACGTTTCGGTCCACTCAGGGACCATCTTCAGTGACTAAATGAAACATCAAAATTAGAGCAAAAAGCTCAATAATATATATTGAATTGAATTGAATAACCTTTATTAATAATAAAATAAATACATTCGTTTCAATTTACAATGACATGAATAATTATGAAGCTCAACTATTTATTTAATTTAATTTGGCCCTTAAGCTTTAGGCTTTACTGGGCTAAAGTTTCTATTTTGAATGTCACTACTAAGATGTAAAAAAAATTTCTAATCTACAATACTCACGCGGTTATCCGTGATTCACTCAACCGTAAATCGACTTAACCGTGATTTACTAGTTATAACCATTGTGTACTTATCCGTGATCATGATATAGAGTTGATAGTGATTCTGCGCGGTATTTCCATCCTCTTTTCGCTTCCCGCCAGCCCATCAAAACGCGCCTCAATCAGCCTCTCCGCGCTTCATATGCGTTTGTGGCTTAATCGTATATTATACTGTAATAGAATAATAATGCGTGTGGTGGCGTGCGAAGTGGAAGAGTAGTGGCGAGCAGCAGTGGCTGCACTACCCACCCACCAACGGGGTATACCGAGTTAACCGTGAAATCGTGTTATCCATGATCATGGACTGCTCCTTAGTCACGGATAACTGAGTGAGTACTGTATTTAGACACCGTGTATCTCCATACTGAAATACAAACTTTAATTATGGCTCCTAATTTGGTTTAAACAAGAACATCGTCTTGTTCAAAACTGAAGAATTGCTTTCCTTTCTTTCAACATCAAATAAATTAAGGAAAACTGCAAAACTTAAATGAATTGCAGCTCTCTTTTGGTGGGAAAATCCCCTTAAATTCAAGTAAATATTACCCTTAGATTTAAGTGTGAAATTGGTGTCCCTTTCCCCTCATTTCTTCCCTTCCTTGTGCCATAAATCTTTTTTGGATTTGGCTTCTGGAACTCATTAAAAGAAGCGCTCAATTGTTGCCCTTTAGGGCCAAAGTGTGTGTAGGAAAAAGCGCTCAAACAGGCACACGAACGATATCTTAGAGGGATAATAAGTAAATACGGGATTTACAGCGGGTAGGAGATTATCTCATTGTGTCTGTCTGTCTGTCTGTCTGTCTCTCTCTCTCTCTCTCTCTATATATATATATATATATATATATATATAATTTGCGGAAAAAGGAAAAAAAAATTCGAGTACTTTCGAATTTATTACACCTATTACAACTTATTTTTATTCGTCATTTATATCCCTGAAAAGTTGTAATAAATTCGAAAGTACTTGGAGGAAATATTTCCTTTTCCTCCGAGTTATAACTAAGTAATAACTTTGCATATATATATATATATATATATATATATATATATATGTATAAAATCATAGATTGATTTTATACTGAGACTGAAGTACAGCGACGATTCTCCCCTATGCTGCACGTTTTACCTTAATCTCATATATATATATATATATATATATATATATATATAGGAAATAGATTTATTGATTGAAATGGAAAGTTATTAAATGGAAATAGAAAGGAATAGCCATTTAATTACACTTCATTATTCCATTTTGAACGATGTTTGCCAAAATAATTGGTTGGTTGGAAGAATAAACTCTTCGTGCTCGCACGAATGCAGATGTTGAGAAGAGCGGAATGGGTTAACGTGAGAGGTAGAGGAACAGAATGGTGCTTGTACGAAGAGGGTGTAGCAGATATCGACAGGAAGAAGATTTATGTAGGAATTGTTTGGGAGATACACGGACGCATTAAACTATCGGAATCTCTTTGTTAAAAATGTCCTGTACTTTCTCTCTCCCTCTCTCTCTTTCTGTCTGTCTGTCTGTCTGTCTGTCTGTCTGTCTCTCTCTCTCTCTCCTTGATACATCTTCTTTCCTCTTTTGTTAAAGATGGAAAAGATTGTAATACCGTTGTTGTTAATTAATATAAACGGAATTCACATTCATTTTTGTCTTTAAAAGGAATGCGGATTCAAGTTAATTTTACCTCCTTTTTGACAGCTCATAAAGGAATTAATTAAGTTAATTAAAATTCCGTATATATTTTCTAATATATATAGAAAAAACCCTGTTATTAAAAAAAACATACGTTTAGTTCACCGGTTTTTTTTTTTTTATCAAATAAATTGATGGTTAAAATTTAATAATTGATGTATTTAAAGTTAGGGGATGTATTTTGTTGGCTTCAGTTTGTTACAACAAAGAAAAATTATATCTTTAAAACAACAAACCAAGTTTAGTTAACTACCTTTTGTTTGGATCAAATAAAGGAATGGTTACAATATAATAATTGTTTTAATGAGTTATCACACCGTATTTTTCGTTTCATTTTGGTAGTGTAGAATTTTATTTTGAATGTTATATAAACACGAATGAATTATGTTTCCGAACGACAACCAATGCATCCACATGCGCTTCCAAGCACCCTGTTTATAAAGGTTTAATATTAGTCGGTTTAATGAACGCTTAATAGGAAATTATGGGTCAGAAATGAATTGCGTGTTGGGTCTGTGGTACCCATAAATTCCTATCCAGGGTTAAAAATAAAGTAAATTTTTTATTTTTTTCAAATATGATTTTTTTTTTACACGCAAATATAAACATTTTCAGCTAAAAAATGATTTAATAAAATTTTAGTGTCGAGCAAAATTATAAATACCCAATTTGTTGAACGTATATCGGGATGGCGTTACGGAAGAATCTTATGTGAAGAATCTCAGAGAAATAGGTTCGACTCCGGCTGGGGTAAAATTTTCAGGTTTTTTTTTTGTATGTACAATGCGCATAAGTGAATATATTGTAGTAGTAATTAAGTGAAGAAATTCTGATTAAAAAAAGATCAGAAAAATATGTCAGACATTTTGATAATTCGAAAATGAAATGAAAGTAATCTCTGTTTAAATTAAACAAATTGTTGTTTAAAACAAACATACGAAGCAGATTTTGTTCGATCAACTAAATATTTGCAGAAAATTATTATCAACAAAATTCACTTTGAACCACAAAGTAAAAAATTTAGGCGTCTAAAAATAGAGTAAAAAATTTGTTGAATCCTTTATTTTTGTTTGAATCAACAAAGTAGTCACCTCCTCCTCTCTCTCTCTCTCTCTCTCTCTCTAACCTCATAGCAGTTTCGTGCGTTGGTCTCTCTGCACACGAAGTCAAGCTGGTGGCCCCGCCTCTAGGCATGGCTTGATGGAGGAGCGAGTTGCTCTTTTGTGTTCTCTATTGCACATAGCCAGGTACACACGGCTCATCTGGTGCCATCCTGAACCAGGCATCTTGTTTTCTTTTGAAGACTTCAAGTTTGACCCCCGTCATATACATATATATAGACACTGACCACAATTGAGTTAAGCTTCAATACAGGATTTATGCTGGAGATGGAGTGGGAGATTCCTCGGAAAGAAGTGTGTCCTAGAAACACATCGGGCGCATTCAAAAGCCTTCTCCACTGTAAGTGTCTGAAATTGATCCTTTTAGAGATTAATATCATCTCTCCTGCATGGCGATAAATAATCGCATTGCTGGAGAGAATTGGTCTAATTATTTTTTTTTTACATTTCCATCATTTCCAACAGTTCAATAAAGTTGTGTGAAACATATTGAAATGTGTTTGTGTTCACAAGTTAGCGGAAGTCAATTTATTATAACCCTTGTTACTAAAATAATTTAATTCATATGGTTCCTGACTTTTGCCATACTAAATATATACAGAGTGGCCCAAGATAAAGTAGACCTATTATTTCTTTTAACAAAACTTAATAGCGCTACTTTAACTTGGACGACCCGAGGTACAACCCGCAGGATGACATCATCATCATATCATTCAATAGTGGCCTGAAACGTATTCTCAAAAATCATAAGGACTTAATTCCACTTTTCACATCCACTTCGCCTTCTCTTACCCCCTTTACAATCTTATATAAACCCACAAACCTGGCAACCCTATGCGCCCTATTATTAGCTCTGTGGGTTCTGTTACTTATAAACTCTCCAAAGCCTTGTCAAAGTTTTGTACCCCATTCTCGGAACTATCTCTTATTCACATGCAAAAAATTCCATGGATCTTACTGAAAAACTGAATAATATACGCACTGAAACCAATGATAGATTGATCACTTTCGACGTTTGCTCATTGTTCACAAAAGTGCCAGTTGACGACATGCTTTACTCTTTCTCACAAGAATTGCTCGTACATAAGCATGACCTGCTACTACCTGCACATATTGTTTTGGAACTCATTAAACTTTGCATCAAAGACTGCAAATTCGCATTTAATGGTCAATATTATCAACAGGTTTTTGGGATGGCCATGGGTAATCCCTTGTCACCTTTCCTCTCCAATATCTGTATGGAGATTTTCGAAATAACTTACATTTTGAGAATCCTGGAGGTTGGCATCCCATAGTTGAAGTACGTCGACGAAATTGTGTATATTTGGCCCATAAGGCGTGACCTGGATTACTTCCCTTTCAGTTAAATAATCAAGTCCCTCCACTAAGTTTACTTTGGAAGTGGAACAAAACAACTCACTCCCGTTTTTGGATGTGCGTGTACAAAGGGAAAGCCCACGTTTTAAGTTTAGTATCTATCGGAAAAAACAAACACTCCGGAAATGACACTCCCATCAAGAAAGCCGTATTGTCTTCTATGTTTCTCCGTGCTCTTAGGAAAGCCAGTCCAGAATACATGGATGCTGAGTTAAAAAAAATAACAGTATTGGAAGCGACTTGTGTTACCCACCTCCTTTTTTGGAATCTTGCCTTAACAAAGCAAAACGAACCTTATATCATGCGAATAATAACCCTCGCACTTTGTCGAACAATATTTTAGTACGTCCATTTTTCCCAGGCCTTTTAGGCACCGCTAATGTATTTAAACGTTTGAACATTAATGTTGTATTTTCATATAACAATATTGTGAAAAATGTCATAATAAAGAATTCAGGCATTATCTATAAAATTGGTTGCAAACAACGTAACTTCTTTTACATTGGACAGACGGGAAAAACTCGAACACTCTTGTAAAACAACATCAGTATTCCGTTAGAATGGGACAGTCGTCCAGTGCCCTTTTTGTCTATTTGTCAGAGTTGTCCCATTGTACCGATTGGAATAATTCTTCAATTTTGTTTCACTCAAGCAACATTGTTAATAGAAACATTCTTGAGTCTGCCATTATTCAACTTACAATCAATTTCGACATCAGCCAGGACCTTTTTCGCTCTATTCTCTTATTTTGAATTCATCCTGAATAGATTTAGATAAGAAGGTCAAGGCGTTAAAACTCTGGTAACTGTTCCAAGTGAATTGTATGCGTCTCCTAAATATTTTCTGTATCAATCATATTATTTTTTCTTTGTGATCTACTGTATATATAGTCTCAATCTTGTGATTAATTTCAGTGTTCCCGAGGATGTCGTTAGACGAAAGCGCTTGAGCACCATGCCATGTTTTTTCCCTTCGTGGTTAGTTTCATTATATATATCTTATAAAGTTAAAAGTTAATTTTTGGGTAACTTCCCGTTACAACCAAAATATGTCATACGTATAATGTTAATGATAAAGATAGTTTGAAAAACTTGGCATAAAGAGCGGCGAGGAAGCGTTACTTTTTTTTTTTTTGATGGAGTAGGATTTGAACTTATATAATTATTTTAATGATGTGTTTTTTTTAATATACGTTGATTCATTTATGAAAGAAGATTTCATTAATATGTTATTTAGTATTTTAAATGCAAATACAGAGAGAGAGAGAGAGAGAGAGAGAGAGAGAGAGAGAGAGAGAGAGAGAGAGAGAGATTGTTGCTCGACAAACTTGTTTTGTTTTAAAGAAGAAAAACTATGAATGAAATTCAACAAATTACAACAAATTACAACAAAATTAATGTTTGTTGAATTTGAAGTAGAACGATTGTGTTAATTAATAAAGTGCAAAATTATTTTGCTAAAAATGTCTTTCTTGTGAACAAAATTACTTTATGTAAATCAACAAAATCTTTGTAAAACTGTCTTGCGTAACGAGCAATGATGCAAAAATGTGTTAACGTACTTAGACGGGACACCAAACGAATCTCCAACGCCCGTTCAGAAATAAACCGAAATAAACCGGTAAATGAAAACATGCAGACAGGAATGGAAGTTTACGTAAACATTTATACTTTTTATGCCCTGACAAAAATTTGGAGGGGGCCATACTGAATTGCACTTGTCTGTCCGTTTGTCCGTTCTTTACTTTCCTGTCGCGCCAAAACTTCCGAGTCGCTCAAATTGATGAAATTTCATACACATATGAATCATCACGAGACGATGTGTCGCGCGAGTAAGAATCAGATCCTTACACGAAATATAAGCGGGGATATTGATGTCGTTCCGAAACATTTAATATTGTAGAATGTACAATATTGTCATCACGATGATATATTGCAAAAAAAAAAAGGAATGTCTACTCACAAAAATGACTCGTTAGTGTCGCGCAATAATTATTAAACAGAATTATTAAGATCACATTAATTTATACTAATATTAACTATTAACTAAAAATCACGAAACTAAAAATGTTCTTCGCGAAAAACTTTTATCTAAAATTATGAAAGAAAAACGACTATTTCAGCGCGAAAACTTTTTAAATTAAAGTTTTTTAAACACTTTTGTAACCACTCCTAAAAAAACATATGCGGAATATGATGCCAAAGCTGGAGAGAGAGAGAGAGAGAGAGAGAGAGAGAGAGAGAGAGAGAGAGAGAGAGAGAGAGATCTATTCGGGTGTACCTGTCGACCCATTTCTCTCTCTAGGCCTATTCTATTCACCTGTTTATCTCTCTCCCTCTCTCCATTATATATATATATATATATATAAGTGTGAAAGAGTTGAAATTATGAGTTATTAGTTCGCTTCATCTAACCAGGGTTCGAAGGGGATTCTTTTAAGCTCGTGTGAAAGAACGGTCTTCTCTGGCTTCCTCTCTTAAGAAAAATAACTTAATTTCAATTATCGGAAGTTGTGAGTTGCGAAAAAGGTCGATAGTATTACAGAGTGAGGAAAAAAAAAGACTTCAAAACTGTCATTAAAGTTATTTATTTAGGGAAAGTTTAAAGTTAAAACTAAAAAAAATGGGATAAAAATATGAAATTCTTTTAGCTAAATTTGCTTTTATCATATGTGTGTGTGTGTGTGTGTGTGTGTGTGTGTGTGTAAGTATGTATGTGTGTATGTGATTATGTATGTATGCGTTTATGTACAGTACGTATGCATGTGTTTATGTACAATATTTATGCATATATATGTGTGTATTTATGTGAGTGTCTGTATGTATGTATGTATGTATGTGTATAGAGTATGTATGTGTATACAGTATACATGAATAAATACCGTTATAATTATCATTATTTATAAATCAAAGGAGAATTACACATAACACTAGTAAATGTGAGAAATCTGATAATATTTCATTGCTGACATTTTACCAAAATCAATTTTTAAATCACTTTGATAATTTTGTGGTCCTCAAATACTTCTATTTTATAAGCCGTGAATGATGCAACGCCTTTTGTGGAAGAAACAAATGCCCTCAATATGCTATCAACAATTGGCCCCTCCTTCTATCATTCAAAAAAGAAAATACAAATTATTTGCTCGCTATACTACTATGTATTATAGCTATTATTTGCTCGCTATACTACTATGTATTATAGCTATAATACTATGTACGATGTATGAAACTATTTTTGTTTAAACTCGTTTTTGAGTGTCTTATCTAATCTAACTTAACTAAATGAAACTAACTAGTGAAATTTGGTCATCTTTAAAATCTCAATGTATGCAGCGGTGATATGCATAGTTTGATTTTAAAAAACATTTTAATGATATATATATATATATATACACACACACACATACGAGTATATTTATATATAACCTATAACGAAGGTTATATACGAAACAAAATTGACCCCACCAAGATTCGAACTCCGGACTTCTTGAGCAGGAGTTGCGAACGCTACTACCATACTAAGACAGGATAATTTTCTTTCATACAAAAACCACTCATGCTCATGCGTGTTATTCATATATATATATATATATATATATATATATATATATATATATATATACTTTCGTGAAATGAGGAATCATCGCACGGAACATTTGAAAGGTTGAAAGATGTATATGAGAGAGAGAGAGAGAGAGAGAGAGAGAGAGAGAGAGAGAGAGAGAGAGAGAGAGAGAGAGACACCCAAATTAAGAAACTAACACAAGAGATATTGTAAATTGCTTTAGAGAACTCCTCTACTATACAGGATTAAACTTCGATTGATGAATAACCCGTATATATGTTACAGTCAATGTCTAAAATCAGGCAATTTGTAAATTGACTGAAATTTTAGGCAGTGTCAAATTGATGATACACACCTAACCTAAACTAATGATTTTTTTGGGAGTATATTGGGAAATACTGATGGGCATGCATATGCAGCATTACCAGAAAGGTTAGGTTAGGTTAGGTTTTGTGTGTATCATTAATTTGACACATTACCTAAAACTTCAGTCAGTTTACAATTGCCTGATTTTAGACATTGACTGTAACATATATATATATATATATATTATACAGTATATATATATATATATATATATATATATATATATATCACACACACACACACACACACACACTGTATATACATATATTGAAATCGTAACTACAGAATAAAGGTTTCCCGAGTTTTATTTTGAGTTTGTGTTTTGTGGAGTTCTTTCATGTTGAGGAGTAATCTCCTTTAAATTTTATTCCATTTGAGTTTACAAATATAGTTTATTTTTCGTGTTGAGTCTACAGGCATATAAAAATGAGTTTACAAATATAGTTTATTTTTCGTGTTGAGTCTACAGGCATATAAAAATGAGTTTACAAATATAGTTTATTTTTCGTGTTGAGTCTACAGGCATATAAAAATGAGTTTACAAATATAGTTTATTTTTCGTGTTGAGTCTACAGGCATATAAAAATGAATTTACAAATATAGTTTATTTTTCGTGTTGAGTCTACAGGCATATAAAAATGAGTTTACAAATATAGTTTATTTTCGTGTTGAGTCTACAGGCATATAAAAATGAGTTTACAAATATAGTTTATTTTTCGTGTTGAGTCTACAGGCATATAAAAATGAGTTTACAAATATAGTTTATTTTTCGTGTTGAGTCTACAGGCATATAAAAATGAGTTTACAAATATAGTTTATTTTTCGTGTTGAGTCTACAGGCATATAAAAATGAGTTTACAAATATAGTTTATTTTTCGTGTTGAGTCTACAGGCATATAAAAATGAGTTTACAAATATAGTTTATTTTTCGTGTTGAGTCTACAGGCATATAAAAATGAGTTTACAAATATAGTTTATTTTTCGTGTTGAGTCTACAGGCATATAAAAATGAGTTTACAAATATAGTTTATTTTTCGTGTTGAGTCTACAGGCATATAAAAATGAGTTTACAAATATACGAGGGCCACTCAGTATATTTTGCCCCACCTTTTTTTTTTTCCAAGTTTCCTTGTAAGTTCCAGAAATTTTGTACACAAGTAGTTACATACCTTTTTTACAAGTTTTTATTTTTCCACATAGTCTCCATCCTTTTCTACGGCTTTCCTCCACCTCGAAACAAGGGCCTTTATTCCTTGCTGGTAAAAGTCCGCTGGGTTCCGCTGGAGCCACCTCTTAACCTCCTTAACAACCTCATCGTCACTCTGAAACTTTCTTCCACGAATAGCATCCTTCACTGGCCTAAATAAATGGAAGTCTGAAGGTGCCAAATCCGGGCTGTATGGAGGGTGGGGTAATACAGTGAAGCGCATTTTTGTAATGGCCTCTCTTGTTTGCAAACTGTTGTGTGGTGTTGCGTTATCGTGCAAAAGAAGGACGTCTTCCAGTTTTGTCTCTGGTCGAACTCGCTTTATACGTATCTGGAGTCTCTGTAGGGTAGCAATATATGCCTCTGAGTTGATTGTTTGTCCTTTCTTCATAATGTCTACCAGAATCAGCCCTTTCATGTCCCAGAAGATGGTGACCATACCCTTTCGTGCAGAGGGAGCCATTTTGAACTTTTTTTTGCATGGGGAGTGTGCGTGATGCCACTCCATGGATTGGCGTTTTGTTTCAGGTTCAAAGTGGTGTACCCAAGTCTCATTCCCAGTCACAATTCGTGAAAGAAAGTCATCCCCTTCTGTCTCGTATCGAACCAACGACTCAGAAGCAATTTCTTTTCTTTGGGCTTTGTGATCTTCAGTTTGTTCGCGAGGAACAAACCGTGAACATAACTTTTGAGTATTCCAGTAGCTGAATTATCGTATTCACACTTCCTTCACTAATTCCTAGCTCCAGTGATAGCTCCTTGTATGTGACGCGCCGATTTGATCGAATGATGCTGTTAGCACGTTGCGCAGTGTGTGAGATGTTACAGCCGATGCCAGACGACCACTGCGTGGCTCATCGTCGAGGCTGGCTCTCCCTCTCTCCAATGATCTCACACGTTTAGACCAGCTTCCAACTGTGTTTCGATCAACAACAGCATCTCCGTAAACGTTTTGTAGACGTTTGTGAAGATTTCCAACTGTTTCTTTCTCTGCGGTTAAGAACTCGATAACAGCTCTCTGTTTACGACGCACATCACTGTCAGACGCCATTTTGGAAACTGCGTTAACCATCGGTTTTATACAAGGGAGTTTAAAAGCGGTTTTATACAAGGAGAGGCGGTTCAAACTGGAAAAATCCGGTTACGTGAAGCGCAGAGAGTTCAAACTTACGGCCCAAAAGACATTTCAGCTCCATGGCCTATTATTTAGCTAAGAAAAAAGGGTGGGGCAAAATATATTGAGTGCCCCTAGTAGTTTATTTTTAGTGTTGAGTCTACAGGTGTATAAAAATGAGTACGAAAACGAATATGAATTTGGATGTTCTTTGGATTAAGCTAACGCAGAGCATTCTTGCTTCAAGTAGTGATGAACCACGTACGGAAGCGCTTCAGTACATTGACTCCCCAGATCAAGTAAAGATAAGCACCCTCAGCATTCTTTAATTAGCCTTATAAGGCTAACTAACGAAAATATCACGACCTAACCTAACCAATCGTTAAGTCAACTGTACGCCCTTGACGATTGGTTAGGTTAGGTCGTGATATTTTCGTTAGTTAGCCTTATAAGGCTAATTAAAGAAGGCTGGGGGTTCTTATCTTTACTTGATCCGACTCCCTATTTCTCAGGCAATACTGCTGCGCGCTGCTCGTATCCTGAAATGGGCGTGTAGGCGGAATGATGCTCTATGCAAAAAAATATTAAACCTTTAATCATTCAAGTTAAGCTATAAATACATCAATTAATAATTATTAATACAGTATATATATATTATATATATATATATATATATATATATATACACAAAGGGCGTTCAAGAAAGGACTGACAATTATTATTTTTAGATAACTATTTCTGTATGTGAGTTACAATAACCATCTTTCATGCCAATAAAGTATATACTGTGCTTTGGAATTTCTTTTAAATGAAAAACCATTTTCAGTATGATCACCATTAACCTCAATAATTTAATTTAAACGTATCCTTAAATTCTGAACAGGTCATGCTAAAGTAATTTCTAATTTTTACCCAGGAAGATTTGGTTACGACTGGCCTCGGCCCCCATACTTCCCCGACCTTAATTCTCGCGATTATTTTTTGAAGAGTTATTTAAAGGACAAAGTCTACAGGAATACTCTAAGAACAATTAATGAGCTTCAAATCATTTGTAACAAATTGCAGAAATGTCTTTATCGAAAATGTTTTTTCATTAAAAAAAGAAAAAAAATGCCAAAGTGCATACTTTATTGGCATAAATAAATGGTTATTGTAGAGTAACACGTACAAAAATAGTTATCTAAAAATAAAAATAGTCCGTCCTTTCTTGAACGCCACACACACACACACACACATATATGGAGGCCTTGTAGAGGGACACGAACAAAATATACAAAGAGTCAGAAGACAAGAACATGACATTTAACACCGAAAATTTTCAGCTCTTGAGAGATGGTAGAAATGAGGAACTTCAACAGACTGCATATTATGCTCCAGATAGACAGGAAATTCAGAGAAGCATGAAGGCGATCGATTTGGGGTTATAATGACTGATGATGCGAAATTCGAGACACAAAATTAGATAGCGATAAACAAAGCAAAAAGAGTCGCGGGACAGGTACAAAGAACGTTCAAAAGGAGGGACAAGACAGTAATGATAACCTTGCTGAGAACACTGATCATACCAAAACATGAATACTGCTCAGTTTTGACGTCCACATATAAAAATAAATTAATAAACTAGACGAAACTCAGAGACATTTCACAGCTAAGAGTGATGGCAGCAAATAACTCAACTACTGGGAAAGACTACGTAAACTAAATCTGTACTCCCTGGAAAGAAGAAGAGAGAGGTACACCATAATCTACATATGGAAAATGATCGAAAACTGATACAAAATCTCAAACTAAACCCAATTACCATCCAAACAACACTGGAAAATAGGAAAGGCAGACTGTGTAGTGTTCCCAAATTAAAGGCCCGACAAGGGACCTCTTCAACACTGAAGGAAAATAGCTTGGTTGTCAGGGGGCCAAGACTTTTTAACCAGCTTCCAAAGGACCTCAGAGATGTTACAGGGGTCAAAGTTGAAGTCTTCAAAAGAAGACTAGATGCCTGGCTCAGAATGGTACCTGATGAGCCGGGTGTACCTGGCTATGTGCGGTGGAGAGCGCAAGAAAGCAACTCACTCCTCTACCAAGCCAGGCCTAGAAGCGGGACCATCAGCTTGACCTTCGTGTGAAGAGAGACCAACGCACTACAACGAGGTTAACGAGGTATACACACGAGTATACAGGATGGCGCAAAAGACAGGAGTCAAAGGAGCCCAGAGAGAATGGATCTTTTTCGTTCTATGATTGCCACTATTTTTAAATAAAAAAATAAAAATTTATAATTTATGAAGTGATGACCCTTTCACTCCTGACTTTTGTGCCACCCCCATATATATATATATATATATATATATATATAGTCCTACAGGAAAAGTACGAAAATGGGTATATATGATAATTTCCTTAGTGAGCGGCAGCAAGTCGTTTCAGTTCAAGGAATATCTTCATCAGAGTCAGAGGTCCTTAGCTCAGTACCACAAGGAACAGTATTAGCTCCATTACTTTTCATAATCGTGTTAACTGATATAGATGGGGAAGTTACCAGTGACAGCAGAGTAACATCGTTTGCCGATGACAAAAAATTAGTAAAAAAATAAGAAACGCAGAGGATATAGGATCTCTATAAACAAACATGTACAGAATCTACAATTGGTCTGAATGCAATATGAAATTTAACACTGAAAATTTTCAACTATTAAGGTACGGAAGAAGGTAGGACCTAAAATCCATGGAATACTATACCCCAAATGGATAGGAAATTCAGAGAAATTCTAAAGCAAAAGATTTAGGTGTTGTAATGACTGATAATGCGAAATTTGAAACGCAAAATAAGATAGCAGTAAACAGAGCAAAGAGAATAACTGGGCAGATATTGAGTACCTTTAAACGAAGGGATAGGAATATAATGATTCCTCTACTGAAAACACTGATCATACCCAAATTGGAATACTGCTTGGTCCTAACATCCCATATAAAAAAAAGACATTAGACAGCTAGAAGGGATTCAGAGAAGCTTCACAGCCAAGTTCAAGAATTGCAAAGAACTAAATTACTGGGAAAAGTTACTTGAATTAAACATATTTTCACTGGAAAGAAGAAGAAGAGAAGTACACCATTATTTATACTTGGAAAAAAATGGAGGAATTAGTCCCTACTCTTACTTTGAACCCTATAACCACCCAAACAACAATGAAAAGTAGAAAAGAATGAATGTGTCGTGTTCCCAAATTAAAGGCTAGATAGGGAACATCCTCAACCCTGAAGGAAAATAGTTTTGTTGTGAGAGGACCAAGACTGTTTAGCGGAGTGTTTAACCAACTGCCAAAGGAACTAAGGAACACGTGATATTGCAGTGGATATCTTCAAAAGAAGATTAGACGCCTGGCTCGGAACAATCCCAGATGAGACGGGCGTACTTGGCTATGCGAGGTGAAGAGCAAAAGAAACCAACTCTCTACTTCACCAGGCTAACTCGAGAGGAGGGCCGACAAGCTTGACCTTCGTGAAATGAGGAATCATCGCACGGAACATTTGAAAGGTTGAAAGGAAAGGTATATATATATATATATTCAGTATTTAGCCATTTTCCTCAACTTATATTTTCTTCATATCATGCGTAATCTTCTTTAACATGTTATCGCAATATTTCGAATATTTGAACATCTTTCTTTGAGGATTATTTCGAAATAGTCAAAGGTAAACATATCTAAATTTGAGTTTCATTTAAATTCGAAATTGCATGCGAGATATCTGTATTTCAACTTTACGATACCTTTAAATGTTTTCGATATTTACGATATTTTTTGGGGTGGATATAACTTCATGTGCGTATTTATTGGTACTAAAACAGTTCCAGGATAGTTTACTCTAAACACACACACACACACACACGCCTTTACTGACATGCAAAGTATGATGGCCCTTAGAATGAAAGTTTAAATATTATGTATACGTAAAATGTTAGAGGGTCTTTTCGGTTTGGCGGACTGCTACAGATTTTAACGAAACTTAGTAAATCAATTGTTGGCTAGGTTAGGTCAACTATACGCCCTTGACGATTGGTTAGGTTAAGTCGTGATATTTTTGTTAGTTTTGACAGTAAACTAACGAAAATATCACGACTTAACCTAACCACTCGTCAAGGGAGTACAGTTGATCTAACCTAGCAACTAAACGATTTGCTAGGTTTCGTTAAAATCTGTAGCAGTTCGCCAAATCGAAAAGACCCATGTTAGATTTTGAAGTGCTTCTTGAAAAGACATGGATTTTACTTTTTCCTAATGTCAGACCCTCGTCCAGAAGATACTTTAGTACAGTGGTAGGCAACCTTGGATCACCTGAAGATCAGGGCCCCCCCCCTGTATTCTTGTTTTTTGCTTTACAGTACCAAATATAATAATAAATTAAATTGAATGCCCGGTTAGGTCAACTGTACGCCCTTGACGATTGGTTAGGTTAAGTCGTGATATTTTCGTTCGTTTTAACGAAGATATCATTTGGTAATTGAGGCTGGGGGCCCTAATCTTCAGGTGATCCGCAACCTTTTTTAAAAAGTGGGTCAATTTGATTTATTGGTAATTTGATAATGGGTCAGTATTCAAAATTTAAATGAAAATCCACTATTTTTGGGACATTTTAAAATAAAAAACACGCTTCATGCAATAATATTTATTATTTTATATATACTATATACTAAAATTGACCCGCGGGTCAGAGGTTGCCAACCACTGCAGTCTAGTATATATATATATCGGGTGATTTTTTGAACACGTGACACTTTAAAAGGGGTTCTATATTTTTTATTAACTGAAATAAAAACACGAAATTTGTGCTATACCTTCTTTACACATGGGGAATTAGTCCCCTTGTGCAAAATATGCTTTCTATGATCTTTCTTTCGGCTCACGATAATTACAAGATACTTTCGACGATTTCCTATTGTGAAATCCAACAGATTTACTGCGGTTTATGCTAAAGGAATATTATGGCCATCAATATCACCACATCTAAACCCCCTGTGGCTTTTATTTGTGTGGTTATTTAAACAATAATGTGCTTAAAGAGAATCCACACGCAATAGAAGAATTGAAAGCGTCAAATGAACAAAAAAGTTTTCAGATTTCAACAGATACTTTGTGCAGAGTACTGCAAAATTTTGGAAGCAAATATAGTTTACGTTCCCCTGTGGTGCCTAGTGTAGTTTACGTTCCCCTACATTATCCTAGTGTAGTTTACGTTCTCCTACATTATCCTAGTGTAGTTTGCGTATACCTAATCAAATACTTTGTCCGCGTATACCTAATCAAATAAAACGTTAAAACTAACAAAAATATTACGACTTAACCTAACCAAACGTCAATTATATATATATATATATATATAATAATATACTTGTAGTTCACGTTCCCCAACTATGACCTAGTGTAGTTTGTGTCTCCTTTTGCGTCAGGGGGACGGGACGTAAACTACACTTGCTCCAAATTTTGTTGTTCATGTGCAAAGAGTTAATGAACTGAGAGAACATCACATAGAGCATGTTTTGCACTAGGGTACTAGTTCCCCATGTGGAGAGAAGGTACAGTAAAAATTTCATGTTTTTATTTCAATTAATAAGAAAAATACAAACCTTTTAAAGTGTCAAATGTTTAAAAAAGTCACCCTGAAGCATCTTGCATTCAAATAAGATGGAAATTTTTTGAAATTTGTTAACTTTATGGAGTTTCTAAGTTGTAAAGATTAACTTCTATTGTAAAATTCAGTAAAATACATGTTAGATATTAAAAGAACTTTATATTTTAATTAAGTTTTATAGAACTTTACCCATGATCCCCTTTTTTATTGAAAATACTAAAAAAAAAAAAAACTTGTAAAGTTATCTTGTGAAAATAGTCTATATGGAGGGGAGGGAGCAGCGCCCACTGAAAGTCCGGGTCGACAGAGGATAGTAAGATTTTAACTTTAAAATATAATAATAAAATTAAAATACTTAAAGTTTTCTCTGATGCTTACCACAAAACAAGGATCAATCCCAGAATAGGCACCTGAAATCATTTTTAGGTGCTTAATCTGGGATTGAGGCAAAACACAGGTGCTTAATCTGGGATTGAGGAGAAAAAAATATAAACAGTTTTTAGAGATATAATTTCATTGTTTTTATCAATATTTGAAAAAATCAACTCTAACCTAACCTAACCTAACCTAACCTAACCTAACCTATATCTATACCAATTTATGTGGCAAGATAGATTTGCTTCAGATGGATTCAGAAACATTCGGGCTCATATTGCAGGAATTTATAATATCTAAAATTTTTCTTTATTCATTAAACCACTTTAAACCATTTATAACTTTGCCTTTATTACATTTGTAATAAACTTTGTATAAACAATAAATTTTGTAATCATCAGTTTTTTTTTATTTAATTCCTTGCAAGGTGCCTATTCTGGGATTGAGGTTGAACGCAGGTGCTTCATCTGGGATTGAGGTACATCAGGTGCCTATTCTGGGATTGACCCCAAAACAACCAAAGGGAGAATTTTGATAAGTCCTTGATAGGGACTTCACTTTTCCATGGTAATCGTTAATTTATATGAATAAGGTAAAATACAAGTTATTTCCAATTTAATTTACAAGTCATGAAAACACAGGAAAGCATTTACAATCGACAGGATCAAACTTCCTTTTTGAGTCCAAATTATTATAGTTAAACGTCAGAGAAATAGTTTTTAGATAATGTAGAGAAGAGAGTATATTACGGTCATTTTCAGAGAGAGAGACAAATACATTTAAGCGACCTTAGGTCTGTTCAGTAGCTGTATGGGGGACCGTCCTTCGCGTTCAGATGCTGTAGCGATCCGTGGCTCGGACCCCACGTAAAGCTGTTTGGACTTTAAAAATAATGAATTTGTAGATATTGTGATGAATTATTTATGTAGGAGATGAAGGTAATTTGTTATAGTGAAATATTTTAGGACATTTTCCCTATACAAAGTGAGTCAAAAGTCTGGAAACATACGAACTATGTTTTTCAATGCAAATATACACATATACTGTATTTGCATTGAAAAGCATAGTTCCTATGTTTCCAGACTTTTGACTCACCTTGTCTATTGTGCGGTTTGTAGAAATTTTAAAGGATTTTGGCAGCATTCTGATTGTTTGTATATGAAATTTGTATAACTTAACGGATGCAAATGTAAGTAGTAGACATACGTACATACACATATCAGGAGAATATTGTTTAAATAAAACACCAAATTGTAGAAGCTAGTGTATACACACACACACACACACACACACATATATATATATATATATATATATATGATTCAAACCCACAAGGAAAAAGAAAAATGATTCCAAAGCCTTGCGTGTATTCGGAAGTACACCTCGTCAGGGAATGATGCTGACTCCCTGATTCCCTGACGAGATGTACTTCTGAATACACGAAAGGCCTTGGAATAATTTTTCTTTTTCCTTGTGGTTTGCATCATTCATTCATTTCACGTGTTTAATTGTGAAATTCATTCCACATATATATATATACAGGGCGTCCCAAAAAAATGTATACACACTTTAAATACTTATAAAGGCAGTGTTTATTAAAATACATTTCATTTTCAAACTGTAATAGAATCTACAGACATTATTTAATTGTTTTGTCAACGCCTGTTTTCAAACTGACGTCCGTTCTGGTCCAGGCACTGCTGATAACGTGAAGCAATGGAATCGCAAACATCACGAAACATTTCGTTTGGTATTTGTGTGCATTCTCGTTCAATGGCTGCTCTCAATTCAGCGACTGTTGCAGGTTTTATAGCGTAGACTTTGTCTTTTAAGTATCACCATAAAAAAAGTCTAGTGGTGTGAGGTCTGGTGAACGCGGAGGGTATTCTACGAAACCCCTTCGTCCAATCCACATCCACATCGTGCCAAGTACCACTCGCAATACTCCACTCTTCGGTCCGGATCATCTTCATTAATAGCATGGACTAATCTTGGAATGTAACTTTTCCATTGACAGCGCTTCAAAATGCGTTGGACAGACGATTCTGAAATTCCTACCTCACGACTCGCTTGCCGCACAGATTTTCTTGGACTTTGGTGATACGTTTCCAGTACTCTTTCTTGCTTTGTGGGGCTTGTCGATGTCCGTGGTCTTCCGGAACGCTTCTTGTGGACATTCTGAACAGTTCCATCGGCTTCAAACTTATCTCTAATTCGAGTGATGGTAAGTCGAGTTGGTGGATCTGTTTGAAACTCCCTCCTAAACTGTCTTTGCACTTCAACTGCGTTTTCACACTTCCAGTAGCATTTTAGAATGAATTTCCTTTGTTCAAAGCTTAGTCTGACTGCCATTATTAATTCTAATGGGTTTAACTTGGAAAGAAAGAAACATCAATTGAGCTATCAGCTGTTAAAGTGTGTATACATTTTTTTTGGGACGCCCTATATATATATATATATATATATATATATATATATATATATATATATATATATATATATATAACGTAAAGAACGACGCTTGTATAGGAGAATATTCCGCGCAAGATGAGAGCGAGAGAACGAAACAAATGAAAAAATGAGGTAACCACCCGGGAATCGAACCCGGGATCTTCCGATTGCCAGTCAGGTATGATAACCATTACACAACGGGCCTCATTTGTTTCGTTCTCTCGCTCTCATCTTGCGCGGAATATTCTCCTATACAAGCGTCGTTCTTTACGTTAATTATACTGCGTGTTTGCAGTTTATATATATATATATATATATATATATATATATATATATATATATATATATATATATATATATATATATATATATATATATATATATATATATATATATATATATATATACACACACAACTCCGGACCAAAAAATAGAATACTGTCTCATATGCACTCATGACTATACCTTTATAATACCTTGATAATACCTCATAAATACCTTTATGAGAAATATCAAGTATCTGTGACGTCATTATGATAAAAAGACACTTCTGTGTGACAGAAGAAAAACTTTATTAAATAGTGAAAAATTAATGCATAGCGACATACCAAAATATTAGAATATATTTTTAGGTATTACAAAAAAAAAAAACGGAATCAATTCATTATGCTCATTGAGTTCTGCCAGTATATTAAACCTGCAAGTGACCCCACACCATTTGCATTCATGCAATCCCACACTAACACACTCGCCGTAAATTTGACCGATAGCTTCAGGCAGCTCTCATGATACATTTCAGACTTCCTTTGCCAAACTCGCAGTTCTTGTTACCAAATGACACCCACAATTTTGATTCATCTGAAAAAAAAAGAAGAACTTTTTGAAACTCGTTTGCAGTCCATGTCACTCTTTCTTTGCACCAGGATAGCCGTCTTTTCTTTTGCTTCGCATTTAACATCGGCTTAATTTTCGGTTTTCGTGACCGAAATCCCATTTCGTAAAGGCGACAAATAGTGTGGGGTTACCTGCATTTATAAATAGAACTGTCAATAGTCACGTTTATCAAAAACTCTTAGAATACTTCAGCCTGCAGAACGGCTGCATGGAGACGAACCATTTATTTTTCAACATAACCTGGCTTCAGCTCATGCGGCTCGTGCAACATCCGCGTGTTTTGATGCTCATGAAATTGAAGTACTACCATGGCCAGCTAATTCTCCCGATTTTAATCCGACAGAAAATCTGTGGAATATTGCTAAGCAGAAGGTCCAAAAGCGTAAACCAGGAACACTTAGTGAACTAAAGAGGTGTTTGGTGACAACCTGGCAGTCGATAACTACAGAAGAATGCAAGAGGCTTGTCGACTGGATGCAACGTCGATTGGAGGACGAAATCAGAGCTAAGGATGGACCAACTAAATACTAAGATGCAGAGTTAAAAAGTCTTTGATAAAGGTTTAATATATTGGCAGTACTCAATAAATATACTGTAATGAATTTATTCTATATTTTTGTAACACTTGACAAGATAGTCTAATATTTTGGTATGTCGCTATGCATTAACTTCTCACTATTTAATAAAGTTTTTGCTATACAGTATTTTGTTTTT
>JAJOZX010000153.1:370000-435000 GCA_023014485.1 Bathynomus jamesi
CCACGTTAAAAATGTTGGGTATTCATCAAAACCTGAATAAACCTGGAGACTCGTTAAAGCTTGGAAAATGCAAGTAGCCATGATCCAACAGAGTTCCAGCCTGGCACACGAGAAATGAAAGGAGAAGAATAACTTTAATTTCTCGTATGCTAGGCTGGAACACTGTTGGATTGTAGTTATTTTGCATTTTGAAAGCTATATATATATATATATATATATGAAGCAAACCCACAAGGGAAAAGAAAAATGATTCCAAGGCCTTTCGTGTATTCAGAAGTACACCTCGTCAGGTTTTTCTTTGTGGGTTTGCTTCATTCATTCATTTCACGTGTTTAATTGTGAAATTAAATTCATTGCATATATATATATATATATATATATATATATATATATATATATATATATATATAATGGGGATACAGAGCGACCAGAAGCAAGAACCTCGACCATTACAACCTTCGCATCCCGTTTGGAGGTACACCTCGCCTCTTTGGAAGAAGGTGACGTCACACTTCGCAGCACACACTTCGTCACACACCAGCATATTTTTTTAAAATCAATTTTAGTCGCAAGCGAGCCTTCATCATATGACGACCATTTTTAACGCGATTGCTTGGGCATATTTCGTTGTTCATATTTTAACCCTAAACCTTCAACTTCATTCGTGTAATTCTTTGTATTTCATCATTCATTCATTCATTCATTGAATAAGTTGCCACACACTATAATAAATTAATCATTCAATTCAATTCAATCTCATTAAATCTCTGAGTTTGCATTCGTTCAGTTGGTGAACTGTAACCTTTATTTGTGACCTTTATTATTTAACTATTGGTTTAATTAAAGGAAAATCGACCAGGCTTATTAATCACCTTCCTTTACTAATGACTTACTATTTGTTAATGACTTAATGACCTATATTATATATAATATATATAATATATATTATATATATATTATATATATATAAAAATTGCGTCTCGGTGGTGTAGTAGTTAGCGTCGATGAATCCATCGACCCCGAGATCGAGACCCGGTGATAGTTGGCGGAGCAGAGCAAAACCCAGCTGTTCATCGTTCCACACAATAAAAAAAATTGGTTGGTAGATAAATGGGTAGCCTGGGTACCCTAGGGGTTAAGACGCCGGGCTGGTGGTGGGGCGTGGTTTTGATTCCACGTTAAACTATAGGTCTAAAGTGGGAATGACAAGCTTGACCTTCGTCAAAATGAACAATTCGGGCGGAAGCTAAACTAAGGTAAACCAAGGTAAATATATACAGTATATATATATATTATATATATATATATATATATATATATATATATATATATATATATATATATATATAAAGTCGACACTTTTCCTCAGAGAATATGTTTATATGAATTTGTGTTTTCATATAATTAAAACGTGGTATCGCCTCCTTCCGAAAATCCAAAACCATTTTTAATTAATGTAAATTAAATTCAATGTAAATTTAATGTAAATTCCTCATGACGAAAATTTTAAGTATTTTCAAGATTATGACGAAATTTCGTTCATGTAAATTTAATTTACTTTAATTTGTTTTAATTATTTTACGACTTTTACACGGTTAAATTTATTATTAAAAACAAAAAAATTATGCATAATTACATGACCGAATCACTTCCATGACCGAATCACTTCCATGACCGAATCACTTTTGTGGCCACCAAAATCTGGTCTCTCACCATCAGATTTCTTTCTTTGGAGACATTTGAAGGGAACTGCTTACTAGCTGCAACAATCTTCACACCATCTAAACCAGGATTGTCCAACATACTGCCCGCGGGCTAGAGTCAGGCCCGCCAAAGATTTGTATCAGGCCCGGCTGGCGGATACTGGCTGGCGGATACTGAAAATTCATTATCTAATGTCATATTTTATTTCAATAAAATTTAAAATAAAATTTTATTTAAAACTTGCACACTGGCCCTCGGTGTGGGTCATTAATTAAAATATGGCCCTTCATGAAAAAAGATTGGACACCCCTGATCTAAACGATCTAGCACAACCTAAAGAACAACATTCTATACGTTAATGGTAATATTTTGCAGCGTACATTCCACAACGTGCGGCTTCAACGTTCAAAGCTCCTAACAACAATTCAGACGAGCCGTGCAAAGCTGCAACTCCATTCGTGAAAGAATTCAGTGATCTGTTCACTGTTTACGAAGTTATGCGACGTTTCACGTTCTGCGCTAACAAATGAACACCCTGTATTATACATATTATTACACATAGACGTTTTAGTATTTACTGTATTTAAATCTATTTCAAGAGAACAAGCAATGTGTATACGGTAACTGTCCGTGTATGGAAACTAAATTGAAATGAAAAGGCTACGTAAAATGCGCGTGCCAAGTGGATATTATCAAATTTGTAGCCACTGCTTTGCAGGCGATAAACATTAAGAACCGCATTTCGCCCGCCTCCTCTTTTTAATTCTCTGCCTGGTGAATATCAAGAGCTTATCCTCTGCAGGATGTTGGCTACTTGTTTCTCAGAAGTTCTGAAAGTATGCAAAATCCGAACGACAAATCTTCCAGACAAAACACAGGTCGATAAATAAATACTGTATATATATATATATATATATATATATATATATATATATATATAAACAACCCTGGTTAACCTTGGTTTTGCTTCCGCCCGAATTGTTCATTCTGACGAAGGTCAAGCTTGTCACTCCACCTTAGACCTACAGTTTAACGTAGAATCCGAACCACGCCACACCATGGACAGTCAGAACTTATAAATGCCTCGCCCGGACTCGATCTCCCGACCTCCCGATCAGCAGCCCAGCGTCTTAACGACTAGGCTACCCAGAATACCCATTTATCTACCAACCAATTTTTATTCTGTGAAAGGATAAAGAGCTGGGTTTTGCTGGGCGCCGCCTTCCGTCACCGGGTCTCAATGCTTAAGCGCGAT
Source organism: Bathynomus jamesi (assembly GCA_023014485.1). Taxonomy (NCBI): domain Eukaryota; kingdom Metazoa; phylum Arthropoda; class Malacostraca; order Isopoda; family Cirolanidae; genus Bathynomus; species Bathynomus jamesi. Next base: position 372,960 of record JAJOZX010000153.1, read on the forward strand.
GCTTACCACTACACCACCGAGGCGCGCGCACCACACACACACATATATATATATATATATATATATATATATAGAGAGAGAGAGAGAGAGAGAGAGAGAGACTATATATATATATATATATATTTTTTTTATCATGAAAATAGATTATCCGAAAAACTTTGAGCAACAAAAATTTCGAAATAATTTTCAAAATATAAAAATTTGAATTAATTTGTAAATTTAATTAATTTATATTTTTGTCAATTATTTATTTACTTAATTATTTAATTGCAGACTTTATTCTTTTTAATTTTGGACACTTTTCCCTGTTTCAAACAAAGATTGATGCCGTCATTTAGTGTAAAAAGGAAAATAATTTCTAATTAAAATTAGTCATCTCGTCAGCTCACTAATATATATATATATACACACATATATATATACACATTTTAACTGCAAACAACACACATTATAATTAATGTAAAGAACGACGCTTGTGGATAGCATATCTGACCGGCAATCGGAAGATCCCGGGTTCGATTTTTCCCGTTTTTTTTTTCATTTGTTCGTTCTCCCTCCTCATCTTGTGCGGAACGTTCTTCTATACAAGCGTCGTTCTTTACACACACACACACACACACACATATATATATATATATATATATATATATATATATATGATGGTACTGAGATAATATCGTTTATCGATTATCTGCGTAGATAGATGGTGAAGTGGTCCGTGTATCCGGCGTCACTCCGGTGTTGAGTTACCATCCGGATGAAACCTTTTCACTCACAAAGAACGTGTTAGAAAATTAATTTATTATTTAAATAAATTATTTATTTATGAATTCAGAATTATTATTATCATTATTATCATCATTATTATCATCAATATTATTTATTATTATTTATCAAATCAAATCTTAACTTCTTAAGCGTTAGCGATGAATTAACTCGTCCAATGGTGCTTATGAAAGTGAAAAATGTGACGCTTAACATGTTAAATAACTTAATTTATCTTATGAAAGGATAAAAATTAAATATCAGAAATGTTAAGTTGAGTTAAATTACGGAAAAATATTTCGGTTTTATTAATACTTTATGAAGGGAGTAAAGTAATTTAGGATTTTAAGGGATACTAAACGGGGAATATAAAAGTAGACTCAAATTTAATTTAGCCATTTCTGTATTTTAATTATAGCAATGAAAATTCTACATTTACACAAATACACACACACACACACATACACACCCATATATAAATAAATAAATATACATCCATCCAGAGAGAGAGAGAGAGAGAGAGAGAGAGAGAGAGAGAGAGAGAGAGAGAGAGAGAGAGAGCGCCATTGAAAGATAGATAGATAAATCGATAAATATTTTGGTTCATCATTAGCATAATACGAAGCAGTTTCTCTCACTTTGCAAGGGTAGAACAAATTTAAATTTAACATCGACTCATCAGTGAAGATTTAACCATTTTTCGGCGCATGTTTTTTTTTTTTTTGTTGCTTTCTCTGAAAATGGATAATAAAAAAAACTTTCGAGACGTTTGGCGAAATGAAAGATGTTTTTCGTAAGTTTATATTCTCCTAAATTCTCAATTAGATAGAGAAATAAACACATATTAATGCCATTTAGTTGGTTTTTCTATTTTTAGGATTTGCTTATAATAACTATTTATCTTTCTACAGTATCTAGAAAATTTATTTTAACTTAGGTTAACTTAACGCATTCTTTTTCTTAATTTAATCCATTTGACTATATTTTTAGCTGCCTTTCATCAATTGTTTGTTTCAATAACATTAGTTCATTCTACCTTGATGAAACCAGCGTCGGTATCTTAATGAATATAACATCGTTTCCTTTAAGCGAAGCGAAGACATTGAGGTCGGGGGTTCGAACCCTGATGATGATGTTCGTCGGGCCTGAGTGGTATCTGCTTCTGGTCCTCCTTATTGATTATTGTTAGTACTTTGGCGGAAATTTGTAAACACAGTGAAATCTCACAAAATAATAATGCATCTTCCCAAAAAATTATGATTAAGGAAAACAAGAGCCTCTCTCTCTCTCTCTCTCTCTCTCTCTATATATATATATATATATATATACACACACACATATATATATATATGTTACACACAGACCATGCATGGAACAAAGAACTCTTCTGGGACATTAAATCCACTATAGTTCGAATAAGTAATAGTAAAGGGCAAATACTGACGTTCTTTCTGTTTCATGATGGAAACCCACCGTGGGCAACGGGTCGCTAGCAAAGAAGTCCCAAAATATAGCTTCCCTCACCAGCCATCTACTAAGCAAATATGCTAAGCAAGGACACAGCTTTGGGACAAGAGCTAGGTTCTAAAGCTAATGTAAGACAACTACATTCACAAGCTCTTTATACGCAAGAAACTCGTTGCATTTACGTCGGATCAAATACATCAGAGAAAAAGGGTGACTCTTGTTTTGGATCACTTTAACATATTGCTTCCCAGGAACCTCTCTTTAACATATTGCTTCCCAGTGTATATCACTTTAACATATTGCTTCCCAGTGTTAATCACTTCAACATATTGCTTCCCAATATTTAGGATAAGGAGTACGATAAAAAATGTTCGCTTTAATAAAGTAAAGGCATAAAAAGTAAATCATAACCTGTTAAAATACTAGATTGAAAGTAAATTTATTAGAATTGTTGCGCTATATGGTCACACAAAGTAAAAAATGGATTTCGCAAGAATCGGTCACGCCACATCATTTGCCACAAGTACGAGTTGAGTAGCTCCTTTTTGCATCCTTTCATTTTCTTTATATATTTAATGTAGGTTAACTGACTTCCCGGTTAGGTCAACTGAATGCCCGGTTAGGTCAACTGTACGCCCTTGACGATTAAGGTTAAGTTGTGATATTTTCGTTAAAACTAACGAAAATATCACGACTTAACCTAACCAATCATCAAGGGCGTACAGTTGACCTAACCGGGCATTCAGTTGACCTAACCGGGAAGTCGTTAACCTACATTAAATATATAAAGAATGCCCGGTTAGGGCATTTATAGCTTTGTTTACGATCGGTAGGTTATCTTCTAGATTACCAACCTCTTTCTAACCAACCAACCTTTCTCTTTTGAACATATTGCTTCCCAGTGTTAATCACTTTAACATATTGCTTCCCAGGAGGGATCACTTTAACATATTGCTTCCCGAATGCTTTGGGAAGCAATATGTTAAAGTGATCCCTTGTTTTTTATCCAAACTCCAAAACTTAAACCTCAACCGGCAAATTTGACCGTCCACTTTTCAAGGCACTTAACACTTCCGTTTACTGTGCTACAACTCAGAATGGTACCCTAAATGCAACGAGTTTCTTGCGTATAAATCTCTCTCTCTCTCTCTCTCTCTCTCTCTCTCTCTCTCTCTCTATATATATATATATATATATATATATATGATTCACCATCCCATATATACATATATACATATATCAATGCATTTATAGTTTCAGTGTAAGTATAAAAGCTAAACATCTTTTTACATAGACCACCATTTCCCCCATACGTCCAATTTAGGGTGGATCGAGTTTACATTGTTTTCGATTTCCATATTCTAATAGAGACAAAAACTTGCGCATGCATGATAAAATAGCCTCTGCAAAATCTTAGCTTAATAGGTAATCATCTTCTGCCCCCGGCAGAGCGATGAAAATCATATTTTAGTAGTCAAAAACGTATTTTAAACCCTAGCCTAGAGTCATAAAATTTTGCGTGTGTGTTCTTTCATGCCTAAGCAACGATATAAATGCTATGGGAAATATATAAATGCATTATTTAAGATAAAGAGCCGATCTGAAAATATGTATATTATACATATTTTCAGATCGGCTCTTTGTCTTAAATAATGCATTTATATATTTCCCATAGCATTTATATCGTTGCTTAGGCATGAAATAACACACACGCAAAATTTTATGACTCTAGGCTAGGGTTTAAAATACGTTTTTGACTACTAAAATATGATTTTCATCGCTCTGCCGGGGGCACAAGATGATTACCTATTAAGCTAAGATTTTGCAGAGGCTATTTTCTCATGCATGCGCAAGTTTTTGTCTCTATTAGAATATGGAAATCGAAAAAAATGTAAAATCGATCCACCCTAAATTCGTCCATTTCAGAGTATGAGCAGCTCGCAGCAGCATTGCCAAGCACTGAAACCTTTGCTATTGCGCTAGACATTTCAAAAGTTTCTCATAGAGTCTGGCACAAATCTTTAATTTCGAAATTGTCCTTTTCCTTTTATTTATCAATGATCTGTTAAGTCGTACTTTCTATCCTATCCACTCCTATGCTGATGATTCCACTCCTCACTTCTCCACCCACTTCCCAAAATATCCCTCTCAACAATCACTCCATGCTTCACGTGGGAAGGCTATGGTACACTTGACCTCTGATCGTTCGGCCATCTCTAACTGGGGCAGAGAAAACCTTTTGTCTTTCAATGCCTCAAGAACTCAGTTTTTCATCTCTTTACTCGTCACAATCTTCCACACAGCTACCCTCTTACCTTCAATAATACACAACTCAATCCTTTCTCTTCTCTTAACATTCTTCTCGTGATCTTTCCTGGCAAGATCACATATACCCTCTTTCCAAACAGCTTCTAAGAGGTTAGGTGTGCTGTACCACCTCTGCAGTTTTTTCACCCCTTTCCACTTCCTATCTCTGTGCAGGGGTCTTGTCTGCCCCTGTATGGATTACGCTTCTCACGTGTGGCGTGGCTGAACCCACACATCCCTACTTGACCAAGTGCAATTAAAGTCTTTTCGTCTCATCAATTCCCCGCCTCTTACTGATTATCTTCAATCTCTCTCTCTTCTCCGCAATGTTGCCTCACTCTCTCTTTACTATCGCTATTATAACGGACACTGCTTTTCTGAACCCTCTAACTGCATGCCTCCTCCTTTAAGGAGAGTACGCACCACCAGACTTTCTGTACATTCTCATTCCTTTTCTGTCCAACTCTCTAACGTAAAGGTTAATCGGTATTTTCAATCTTTCATCTAGTCAACCAGTGAAGTCTGGAACAATCTTCTTCAATCCATCTTCTCCCCTGTCTATGATCTCCAATCTTTCAAACGCAGTGTGTCCAGACATATATATATATATTATCTCTGTTGATATTGTAATGATTTGTTGTAATTGTGGCACTAAAATTAGTTTCTACTTAATATTTTATCTACCGTTACCTGAGGGAATGCAACATCTGTGGATCAGTGGGTAACACCGTTTTCCTGTTAGCGAACTGAAGATATTCAGGTCCGGGTTCGTCTCCCGATACGCAATGGGCCACATTGGTCTGGCACTGTGTCAATCTCTGGCCTTTCTGACTGAATATTATTATTATTATTATTAACCTAAGCTAACCCAACTTAATTTAAAGTAACCTAACTAGACCTAACATAACATTTTGAAAATCCCGACATTATGCACCTTATATTAATATCCGGTTAATGCGACTCGATCTAAATCCGGTCGACTTTGTCCAGTATGTAGGGTATATACAGTCAAAGCCGCATATAAAGATCACATATAAATGATCCCTATATATGGATGATCCATATAACTGACAGTTATCTAAATCATCAGAAAATGGTATATTAAGTACTGTATAAACAACTGGGTTAAGTATATATTAACAATCTTTTTAAATTTTTTAGCTTTTATTAAAAAAATATTAATTTTAGATTGCTTAAAATTAGACATTATTAAATTTTTGGCATTCTGTTTACGGTACATTTTATAATAAATTTTTAAATAATTATTAGTTGAATCATTGCTGCAGTCGCCATGTCGTCGTAGAATTGAAAGTCTCTCACTTCCTTAATTATTAAGAATACTAAAGATACCCCCATTTTATAATTAGAAAAATCACCATTTTTATCATATTAAAAGATTAATCAAGATTGAAAAATTAAAAAAAAATTGGAAATCAAAAATTAAAATGTAAATACGATAGAGCGAGTTTTGGATCCCTAAATAATCTGGTAAAAAAATGTAAAATATATTTTTAAAAAATTTTAAAAATTAAATTTTTTTTTTTTTTAATTTTAAAAAAATTAAAAAAATATTTTTAAAAATTTAAAAAATTTAATTTTTTTTTTAAATTTAAAAAAAAATAAAAAAAATATTTTTTAACCAAAAGGTAAATATGGAATGAATCGTGTCAATATATAAAATTTCCTTCGTAATTGTGGATGGATGAATAATATTAAATAGAAAACTGATTCATATATTCGGATTTTACCAATCCAAATAACCGACAAAAAAATAATGACTAACGTAGCATTTGGTTCGGGCAAATGAAAATTAATTCTTATAAACGGCTGATCCTTATATTTGTGATCCTTATAAGAGATTTCACAATACGAAAATTGAAGTAAAACGTACAGCACAGAAAAAAAGGTTTGTTCTCGCGTCGCAGGGGAACGTCCCGAGCAGGTCTCTTACCACTGCACCATCCAGGAAACAAAAAACAAAATTTTTTTTTTCAAAAGTAGCTTTTATGGCATATTATTTGAGGTTATTGTAGTTTTCTATGATACAATTTACTGAAGGGTTACTAATATATTTTCAGGTGAAACCGCAATATAAAATGTTTCCTTGCGACACGAGGACGAATTCTCCTCTGTCTGCACGTTTTAATTCAGTTTTTGTGTAAAATTAATCTATGATTAGTGTAGTTTTCTATGAAAGAATATATATATATATATATATATATATATATATATATATATATATATATATATATATATAATATATATATATGAATAATATATATATATATATATATATATATATACAGGGTGGCCCCAAAAAAATGGCACCAATTTTGAGAAGTGATATCTCAATAACCATTGCAGCTAGGGACTTAAAAAAACAACCAAATGAAAGATAATTCTTTTCTCTTTAAATACTTATTCTATGGCTTGATGGTTATAAGCCCATATAATGCCAAAAATTGGCTCCCAAAAAATATATACAAAAAAAAGTTGCGCATTTATATTTATTCCTTTTAAGTTAAACCTAATTTTCAATAAATGGCTCAATCTGCCCTCCATTATGGTCAACCACAGCCTGTAATCTCGCCCTCCATTTTGAAATTGCCTTCGAGATCGTCACTTGTGAGAGATTTTCCCATGCAGCCTGAATTCGTTCACGAAGATGGTTCACATCACGGATTTTCTGACCATGGTAGACTTCTCTCTCTAAGGCAGACCACACGAAGTAGTCAATGGGGTTTAGATCTGGGTTGCGTGGTGGCCAATTATTTGGTTCGATAAAACCAGGACAATTATTATTGAGAAATGTTATTGTTTCCTTGGCTGTATGAGATGGGGCTCCATCTTGCATGAACACAAAATCAGTGCTCGTCTCCTTGATCTCTGACAACATTGGAGACAAAATGTCATTACAGTAGTAAATTGAGTTAATTTTAACGCCTCGCTGAATAAAAATGATGGATGTTTTGTTCTCAGATGACGCTGCAAGGGAAACCATTATCGAATCTGAAAAGTGTTTTTTTTCACGCAAAAGTCGTTTTGGGTCAACATGAGTTTTTGTCGCCACTGCTGCACGAACCCGATCATTTTGGGTATTTCGTGGTGTTTCGACCGTAAATCGTTTCTCATCAGAAAACCAAATTTTTTTCACAGACTCATTTGACCGAAATCTTCGCAATAGATTTTTACATCGATGGAAACGTCTTTCTTTCACAGGCTCCGATAAAGCAGTAACCTTCACCCTCTTAAATGTTTTCAACCCAAGATCTTTTCGAATTATTCGCTGTACTGATGAAAGTGAAATCCCGGTTTCTTTCGCAACTTCACGTTCACTTTTACTTGTTCCCGGTTGTTCCTCTTGACTTAAAACCATTTCATTTACTTTTTCAATGTTTTCTGGCGTTCTAATACTTTTTGGTCGACCACTTCCCGGACGCCGTTGACTGCTGCCGGTTTCTTTAAGTTTTTGTAAAAAATGTGCCACAGTTCTTTTTTTCCAATTTCTATTTGGAAATTCGTAAAGGATTCTGTTTAATGAATATCCTTTTTCTTCACGTAGTGCTTGTATAATGTTCTTATTAGATTCTCTCAATCCCATCTTGAGGGGTCTGGAATAGAAAAATTTCATTTAAAATTAGGATCAAGGAATAAATATAAATGCGCAACTTTTTTTTTTGTATATTTTGTTTGGAAGCCAATTTTTGGCATTATATGGGCTTATAACCATCAAGCCCTAGAATAAGTATTTAAAGAGAAAAGAATTATCTTTCATTTGGTTGTTTGTTTAAGTCCCTAGCTGCAGTGGTTATTGAGATATCACTTCTCAAAATTGGTGCCATTTTTTTTGGGCCACCCGGTATATATAATATATATATATATGCAGGGTGTCCCATAAGCCCGGCATCATAGGAAAAATAATAAAAAAGACAACACAAAAGCTTTTATTTACAGAACGTGCTCAGTATGTCCACCATTGTTTTCAATACACAAATTCAGACGTGATACCCAGTCAGCAAGCACACGGTGAATGATGTCAGGAGTAATGGTGTTACATGCCCCAATAATGCGCTGCCGAAAATGTTCAACACTCCTAATTTTCTCCGGGTATACCAGCGCTTTCAAGTGGTCCCAGAGATAAAAATCTAGTGGCGTGAGATCCGGGCTTCTAGCTGGCCATTCCACAGGCCCTCGACGTCCTATCCATTGACCAGGGAATTGTTGGTACAGGTATTCCCTTACTTGGGTGCTGTAATGTGCAGGAGTGCCGTCTTGCTGGAACCATGTTGGGAAATTTCCTTCTTCGTTCAAGACACTGGGAAGAGGTATTCCAGTGAGGGTTGTTTTGAGACCAGTAGCGAGTGTTCTGTCGATTTACCTCACCATTTCCATAAAAAACAGCCTCGTCACTGAACAGAATGGTGGACGGGAAATTGGCATCCCGAGCATATTGTTCCGTAGCCCATTCACAAAATTCCAAAGGTGTTCTATAATAATATATATATATATATATATATATAATATATATATATATATATATATATATATATATATATACACACACACACACACTGAATAAATGGTAGAATGTAGATGTCATTTGAACCTGAAAACAAGAATTAAAAAAAATTTCCCCCAACTTTTTTTACTAAAAAAAAAAAAAAAAAAAAAATCCATTCTGCACGTGAAGTTCGTTCATTTATTTTTCGATATTAATATGCATGAGTTGGTTAAAAAAAGTTTTGTCGTCCTTATAAACATCGGAAATGGAACAGAATTCTCCCGTTTGGAATATTGGGTATGAAAAAATACGTTATTTCACCAAGAGGCGAAATGTGTTCACCAAAACATGAGTTACGCAAAAACAGATACGCATAATTTAGCACTTTTTAAATTGAAGATGTAGTTACGTATTATTGTTGTTGATAATAATGTTTGGGAGTATTTGACCTCCTTCGTAGTGGCAAAGGTCGTGTGAGGGAGGGGGCCTACGGCATTTACGCTAAAGGGAAAGGTCATGTGAGGGAGAAGACAAATGTTTCTAAATAGGCAATAAATGTTCCTTAATTAGCTTAATTTTACTCGTCCACGTTACGCAATATAAACAATAACCTACAAAGTTATCGGTTAACTATCTGAAAGTACTCTTACAACTACATCACTCTGGTATGTTATCTCTCGTTCTTTTCATTGAAAATCGATTTTAGGGTATCGGCTTTTTCATTTTTAGCTTAACTACGGTAGAAGAGGTGTTTATGGAATGTTTCCCATATAGTTGCGCTATGAAATGTGCTTTATAGACATTCCTAGTTTTCTGCATCATATAATGAAATATTGAGTGCCTTGAACGCTTTTACGGGTGGCTTCAACTGATTTTTTCACATGAATTGGCTCCAGTACGACAGATACCAGAAGATATTCGCGTAAAGATCGTGATTTTACGAGAAGAAAGATAGTATTTAAGAAACTATTAAAAACTGGAGGTTTTTGTAAAATGGGTGTAGGGCACCATCAAACGCCATCTTGAAACAGGGTCAACCAAAGACAAACAACGAAAATGAAAGCCAAGAAAAACGAGATCTCAAGACCAGTACTTGAAGGTTAAGTGTCGGCTGATTGGGTGAGTGTTCTGTGGACAGATGAGTGAAAATTTGAAATCTTTGTGTCTAAAAGAAGAGAGTACGTACGACGGCGACACAGTGACAGGGGGAGAGTAAAGCAGGGATGGGGACCTATCAATGTTTGGGGGTCCATAAATTCATCTGGAGTTGGCTCCCTCGTGAAAATCGATAGTACTCTAACTAAAGAGAAGTACAAACGAATTCTTCAGCTACATGCTGTGCCAGATGGAAAGCATATGATTGGACAAGGGTTTATCTTCTGATAAGATAACGAACCCAAACATACATGGCATGAATTGTAAAATCATATTTGAAGGGGGAAGGAGGACGCTGGAGAACTAAAAATTATGGAATGGCCATCACAAAGCCCTGACATGAATCCATTTGAGGCTATATGGGACTATGTAGATGCTGGGAAGAATAAACTGAAGCCATCTAATGCTGAACAACTGCTGAAAGATCTGCAGACTATTTAGATAAATATTCCACCATCAATAGTAAGGAAATACTCTGACAGTATTATTAACAGAGTCGAAGCTGTTATAAGGGCAAAAGGGTGACACACTAAATAATGACACCCATGTCTCTCTCTCTCCTCTCTCTCTCTCTCTCTCTCTATATATATATATATATATATATATATATATCCTTGTCTATGTAATTATTCATTAAAGTAATAATATATATTTGTATGTGTTTTACTCTTTATTGCCTCATTCAAAATGTACATATATGACAGATGATGGCTAAATATATACTCATATACCATTGGTGTTTCTTGACTCTTGAACAGTAATATACAGTATATATATATTATATATAATAATATATATATATATATTATATATATATATAAGTTTTATGTGAGAACTATCATTTGCTAAGACTGTGTGCTAAGATCATTTATGGTATGAAAGTATTTCTGCTTCCTCGTTAAGAGTTCCTGCAAGGATATTAGTGCCGCTTCTTTCTTTATGTTCCTTCTTCTTCTTCTTCTTCTCCTTCGCGTCATTTTCAGTTTCTTCGTTTTCTCATGCGAGTTAATGGCGTTGGCGGCTGAATTTTGCTCCCATCTCCGAAGTAATATTTTTCCCACGTACGACACACCATGCGTCGGACTTGAGTCGGGCATCCGTCAACGCAATCTTTGGGAGCTTTTAAGTTCAAATTCACAAATCCTAATTAAAGAATTTCTCATTCTGTTTATTAAGTTTAATGTGCGATTAAAAAGAATGATTTTTTGGCAAAAGTCTTTGTGTTGCGTAGTGCTATTGCTTTTTTATTATAAATGTATGCAACAGCCGTATATACACACGCAGAGATAAAATCTCTGTCTCTCTGTCTGTCTCTCTGTCTGTCTGTCTGTCTGTCTGTCTGTCTGTCTGTCTTCTTCCATTTTTACGACGGACTGTTTCCACCTGCAGATCCAGTAACCCCAGAGGGATGTTCTAAAAGATAAGACGAAGCAAGACCGTTCGGGGGCGCAGAAGGATGTTGATATTAACCAACTGATGTTTTCGCTTTGAGATCTCTGATGTTTGTTAGGGTGTTGAAAAAGGTTGTAAACTTGACTAAATTTGACGTATAGTAGAGTGTGGGAAATGTTAATAGTACATGCGAGGAAACGTGAGAGAGAGAGAGAGAGAGAGAGAGAGGAAGAGAGAGAGAGAGAGAGAGAGAGAGAGAGAGAGAGAAGTACGACTTGTGTGTACGCTGTGTTGAAGATCCGCTGAGAAAATAAATACAACAATATAGTCTTCGTAACACGGTTTGAAATGAATAATAAAAATGTCAGAGCATCAGAGCACATAAGATACGTAGTAAATTACATACATTGCATTTACATTAAAGATACTCTTGTGTACAGGCGGTTTAATGCTGAATGTATACAAGATAATATTACTTTAAAATGACTACCATATTGTCCTGTAATTAAAGTTGAACACAGTATATGATGACATGTTTTACCTGCGAAATATACGAATTTCGTATATGAAAATTCTCATTCGTCTCCTGGAAAAATGTCTCGTGGGAAGATGTCAATCCTTCCCCTTTTATCCTTTCGGGAAGAGGGTGAAGAAGGGGAAAAGGTCAGTCGTAAAGTGGCAAAAATATGGCCACTTCTCTTATAACATTCAATAGTGTCATGAAGAGGGAAGTGCCGGGTAGGAGGTCAGGTCGGGTCAGTAAATTCGTCAAAGGACTCGAAGAAAAAGGTCAAGGAAGGGAATGATTGAAGGAAATGAGGATTGAATGTCTCTTTATTAATTAACAAGGGACAGCGATCGTCATTTGGAGTTCATCCGTTTGTCGCGTTCTCAATTTCAACTCATTTTTAGATTTTTTGTCTTCTTCGATCGCGTTTCTTTGTAAGAAATGAAGAGAGAGAGAGAGAGAGAGAGAGAGAGAGAGAGAGAGAGAGAGAGAGAGAGAGAGAGAGAGAGAGAGAGAATTTCTACCTAAATACATTATCCAAAAAAATACTCTTATTGAATTGAGTAAGTACTGTACTTATACCGACGTTACTTGCGTTATTTTGTTTTAAGAATCAGTTGAAAGTTAAACATTTATAAGAAGATACCAAGACACACGTGGGAAGCAACGCGGCAATCTTCTTCAAAATGGTTGGTTACCGACCGCAGCAGAGCTTGCCAGGTTTTGGCAAGGGTGAAAGCATATTTTACTGTCGAATCTGGTGCTATCAACAAATAACGAATATGAGAATATTTTCTGTATATGACACAACCTTCTCCATTCTGTGTTTCAAACATACATCAACACGAAACTATTTTGTTTTCACAGATTTTTGAACTAAGATTGGATAGTGAGTAAGCTTTTATGTACATGAAGACTAGATTTGAAAGTTATTTTTAAAATTAAATGAGTTCTACATAGTATGCGTTCATGTTTCGAGTTAATTCAATGGTTTTGCTTGTTACATGACTCATTCAGGATATGGTGTATGATGTGAAGTTCTTGCGTAAATGGGCTTCGTCTTGGCCAGTGTCGTCACACCGTTTCCCGTCGATCAGCAAGTTAATCGACATTGGGTCTGGAGAGTAGTTAGGTGCCACAGTTGTTCGGATCCTAAGTAAAGCTGTAGGTCACTTCCATCATATGAACTTAGATGTTGTGGAGGAGGTTAAACAACCCTCATCAACCATCACCACCATATATAAACGAAAGAGAAACAAAGAAATAATTCATAAAATTAATTAACTTATTACATAAACAAGCTAGTTGAAGTTTATGCTATGCTATATAATCGCATAAAACATACATCAGTATGAGAGTTCTGTTTATATATATATATATATATATATATATATATATATATATATATATATATACCAGGGAAAAATCGGATCTTTTAAACTATTTCCCTCCAACATACTCTTTTCAACAATCACCACCCCAATGTTGATCTTTTCAACTATATCCCCCCCAAAGTTTAAACTCTGCAAATTAACCAAAATAAGATAAGAAAACAATAACAACAAATTTATTATTTATTGCAAACATATAATAAATAGAGAACCATTATTTACATAGGATAAAATTTGAATGCCCGGTTAGGTCAACTGTACGCCCTTGACGATTGGTTAGGTTTAGTTGTGATATTTGCGTTAGTTTTAACGAAAATATCACGACTAACCTAGCCAATCGTCAAGGGCGTACAGTGATAACCGGCATTCAATTAACATAACCGGGCGTACAGTTGACCTAACCGGGCATTCAATTAACATAACCGGGCATTCAGTTGACCTAGCCGAGCATTCAATTAACCTAACTGGGCATATATATATATATATATATATATATATATATATCGAAACCTACGATAAAATTATTGAATGCTCGGTTAGGTCAACTATTCGCCCTTGACGATTGGTTAGGTTTAGTAGTGATATTTTCGTTAAAACTAACGAAAATGTCACGACTAAACCTAACTAGTCGTCAAGGGCATACAATTGACCTAACCGGGCATTCAAATTTTATCCTATGTAAATAATGGTTCTTTATAAACCGGAAATATGATAGAATATAATAGAATTTTCAAGCTATGTATCTTCTATACATATCTTAAAAAATTCGGTGTAGCATCATGAATTCTTTTGAAATTTCAAAGTAAATAATTGTTTCTAATTAGTTGCGTAAATCAACAGTAATTTTGATTAAAAAGAGACATTTCTTTATATATATATATTTTTTTTTAGGACTCATTTGGTGCCCTTCTGTTTTAAAATTTATTTCTCAAAAATCTTAGTTTTCTTTTACAAGATTAGTGTCAAGGCCATTTATACAAAGTTTTAGGAATATTAATATAAAAATACTGTAAAAACAAGACGTAGTTACATTTTATTTTATATAGAGAGTTATGTTTTCAAATTTAGTGGAGTGCAAATAAAGTAAATTTTTTTTTCCCACTTTTCAGATACGATGCTCACATAAAAACAAGAGAGTTATCCATAGAAAGCGCAATTTTCTATAACGTATTTAAAGAAAATGAACCTCAAACGTTATTTTCAAGGGAGAACTACGTTGTTCATATTACTTCGATTATTTTTGTGTTTTACTATAACATTCGGTGGTCAAGAGTTTGAAGAACAGCCTTCAGATATTACTGTGAAGAGAGGATCATCTGTTAATTTTCCCTGCAAGGTGAAGAATCTGGAAGGGACTTTGCAATGGACTATGGATGGATTTGGATTAGGAACAGACCGAGAACTGAAAGCTTTCCCACGATTTATGATGATTGGTTCTAATGAAACTGGTAAGGACTTTTTATTTAATTTTTCCATCTTAACGTTGAAATACAAACGAATAATACTGCTGTAAGTACTCTGTACCTACTTACATGTATTATTATTAGTATTTTCATACCATTTATTGTACATATTTTATCCGACGTTGACCTTTTGAAAGACATCATTTTGGCAGACGAAGCAAATACTGTACTCGAGAGCTGGCGAGAAATTTTCTTGAATGTAGAAATTTTCACTGAAAGTTTTCGGACCTGCACAGATAAAAAACGAGGAAACAAAACCTTAGTTGATCTAACCTAATTAAATTTGACCTAATCAAACCTAACCTAACCTAATGTAGTAAAAATATGATTTTAATTTTTCTTTTTTTTCCTTTTTCTGCGTTATTTTCATTCTTAATACTTATTTACTTTGATTTCTTACTCTTACGAGTGTAAACGGGTAGCGCGGTCGGTTCTCAACTGATATGGAGCCTGCAGCCGACATTTTTTGAACAAAGCGAGGGAGTGGGAAAATAACGACAATTTACCACTGTTTACCGGTTTATTTTGATTAAAATAATGGATAAGATAATTTAATATTTTGACCGTGGGGAGAACTAAATTAAATAAATTTAAATGAATGAAAATGAAAATGAAAATGAAAAGGTTTATTGGCAGACCATAGTCCATATGATCAAATCAGATATGATAAACTATGATAAAATCAGAAAATTACATTTTAGCACCAAACCGACTTTCTAGACTTTAAGAAATTGAAGGTTCTTTTTAAAATCTCGTAGACCTACATTTGATTGGCTACCTCCTTAACAACACCAACAACGAAAAAACTTTTGCAACCTCCCTTCGGGGAGTAAAAAAAAAAAAAAAAATGGTGTCAATAATCCAGCAGGGTTGAAGCACCTTAAACAGAAAAAAACAAACAAACAAACAATTATGATGTTTGGTTCTATTTTAAAATAATTCTTTATGAAATTTTTACATTAATAATAATCAGATAATTTTGTTTCCTTTTAAAATAATGAGCAACAATCATTATAAATCGTCAAATTTCATTTTAACATAGTCATTAGTAATCATTATAAATCGTTAAATTCCACTTTAACATAATCATTAATAATAATTATAAATCGTCAAATTCCATTTTAACATAATCATTAATAATCACTATAAATTTCATATTCTAAATTAACACAACACATACACTACACTCGCCTCACCTCAAAATATGTATTTTATTTACTTTTCTTTAATCTTACGTTATCTCTCCTCATTCTTTTGCGTTACACTCAATTTTCAGTATTCCCTAAAACGACAGACGGGTAAAATAAGATCAAAGAAAAGTAAATAATAATAAATACTTTCACTACACTATGTCTAACCTTTATATACAAAGGCAAGCATTACAAATTTCATAGATGATGAAAATATAATAAAGTCTCTGATCACATGATTTCTCTGATGTTCTCTGTTCACATGGTTTCGAACCCCTCCCCTCTATTGTATAGTTATTGTTTTGTTGTCAAAACTGTAATTCTCCCTTTTAACCAATGTAACCTGCTTCTTGTAGAATAAAAAACTTAACAGTCAAGTTTTGCATAGTATAAATGTATACATTCTGAATCATTAAAACCTTTGTTGAAAGTCATAACATATAAGGTAAATTTTAAAATATCGCCTTAATTCCTGTATCGTCATTATACAGGGTGATCCAGAAAAAAATGGTGTTCCCAGAAATAACTTGCTACGTAAATATTTTTGGGAACACTTCTTTTGTGATCAGCCTGTATTTTAGAGGAACTTAAAGTTTCAGTTCAACTTTGATAGAATACATCTCATTTCGAATTGAAACTATTGATGTGTACATACTATTTACGCTACACGCATGACTTTTTATAACATTCATGAAAAAAACAGAATAAATAATGAAATCATCAATTTAACATCTTCAGTACCTTTGGGCGATTTTCTGGACAGTAAAAAAAATCATTAATAAAAATGTAAGGTGGAATAATTCGATTTTATGCGCGTCTATTTAATTCATGTTAAGTTAATTTAAATTAGGTTAGGTTTGGTTAGGTTAAATTACATTATACCCATTTACGTTACGTTACGTTAGGTAGGTCTAGTTAGATTTAGTTAGTCCTTTTACTTAAAATCTGAAATGTGTACGCGCACACACACACACACACACACACACACACACACACATATATATATATATATATATATATATATATATATATATATATATATATATATTTACACACAGGTTAGTCACGTTCAGTTAAAATATTAAACGAACTTTAACTTAAATTGTAAATGATGACCCTGTATCTAATAAGGTTGACTTGGAATAATAACATCGAAAACCGATGGCATGAAATTCGATTTTGTGCGTGTAATTCTCAATATCCATCTCGTTAATTCGCTGCACCAAATTTGGAATTGTGAAACAAAAAAATTTCTTGGATATTTTGTTCTTATTAACTTATAATTCTATATACTTAAAGACTATGTTGCAATTCCGGTAATTTTAATCAGTTATTGGAAGTGAATTTGATATGTAGTCATTCGTTTCACATTCTGAGTTCAGTGAAAATTAAGGTAATACCAAACTTCCATTCTGTCAGTCAGTCAGTCAGTCTCTCTCTCTCTTCTCTCTCTCTCTCTCCTCTCTCTCTCTCTCAATTCTTAATAACTTTTTGTTACATGGAAATTAGCCATAAACAGTTACTGATAAACGAATTTATTGTATTATTATATACAATTACATATATGATAATTATATATAATTATTTCACGATTCACTTTATTGCATTTCGTCAAGTAACTTCGTTTACTATACTCTAACAGTTTATATATATATATATATATATATAATTATATTATATATATATATATATATATGGGGATTTTCTTTCGTAACCTTCATTAAATTTTACTTTCGTACTCATATAAATAGAAGAGCCAAAGCTCTATTTTCATTTAATTGAATTAAGAGTTAATTGATGGTCCATTCATTAAGCGTATTTCAGAGTTACGAAACGTCATTGGCAACCCATTCTTTCAGTTAACCAGTTCTTAAATTAAGTAAAAAATACCCTTCAAACGTGAGTTAACAGAGTTAACCAGTAGCTGTTGTAAGGGCACACTGTAGCAGCAGTTATATGAGAAAAAGCAAAGGTTCCTTAGTACTTCTCCGATTTCTCGTGAAACGATGATTGCTTCCGTAGCCGGGGTCCCTCCCGGTGCGCTGAGCACATCACGGAGGTGATTTTCTCTCGGGCATGAAGGCGTACATTCTATATCCTTTTCCTACTACTAATGCAAAAAAACCCTTGGTTTAACTTTGCTTGTTCTAGTGCAATTTGCAACAGAGAGAAGGCTTTCAGAAGGTACCGTCACCATCCAACTCCTAACTCTCACTCAGCTTATATTTCTGCCCAGAATCGTGCAAAATCTGTTCTTCTACTCGCCAAAAATTCCTCCATCCGACAAAAATGTGAAAACTTATCTAATTCTTCTCGCTCTTTCTGGCACCTAGCCAAGAGCCTCTCCAACAACTTTACTTCTTTCTCCTCTTTGTCATTCTGAGAATTCAGTTGCTGTCTCTTCTCCTGATAAAGCTGAACTCTTCGCTCAGACTTTCGCCTCCAATTCAACTCTGGGCGATTCTGGTGCTGTTCCTCCATCTCCTCCTCCCTCTTACTTTCTTATGTCTGAAATGAGAATCTCTTCCAAGGCCGTTTTTCTGCCCTCATTGGGCTCAACTATAGGAAGACGTACGGTTCTGAGGGGGTAAAAACTGCGCTTCTGTGTTGACACCCTGCCTAGGCAAACTCTTTCATCTGGTACTTTTCCTTCCTGCTCGAAGTTCGCTTTCATTCAGCCTGTCCCAAAGAAGGGCGACCGCTCTCAACCCTCTAACTATCGTCCAATTGTTTTGATTTCTTGCCTTTCTAAATTTTTTGAATCTATACTTAATAGGAAGGTTCTTAAACACCTCTACTCACAATCTTCTTTCAGAGCGTCAGTATGGGTTCTGTAAGGGACGCTCTACTGGCGACCTTCTTGCCTATCTCTCTGGCTGTTGATCATCCTCCTTTCTGGATTTCGGTGAAACTTTTGCTATTACACTAGACATATCAAAAGCTTTTGAGAAAATCTGGCAGAAATCCTTAATTTCTAAACTACCCATCTTTGGTTTGTATCCTTCTATCTATGCCTTCGTCTCTGATTTCCTTTCTGGCCGGTCTATAGCTGCGGTTGTAGGTAGCAACTATTCTTCACCTAAAACTATTAATAGTGGTGCTCCCCAGGTCTCTGTCCTGTCACCCACTCTTTTACTTTAATTTATCAATATTCTATTAAGTCGTACTTCCTGTCCTATCCACTCCTATGCTGATGATTTCACCCTTTACTCTTCCACCCGCCTCACTAAGCGTCCCTCCCAATGGTCACTGCATGCTTCGCGTGGGACGGCTATGGCGCACCTAACCTCTACTATCTCTGATCGTGACCCAACAATTCAGCGCCGACAATTCAGCGCAAGACAATTCAGCGCAAAGACAATTCAGCGCAAGACAATTCAGCGCAAGACAATTCAGCGCGAAAATACCAACAAAGAAGAAGAAAGAACAAATCCAGAGGGAAGAGAGGCTTGCAACTGTTAGGTTAGGTTAGGTTAGGTTTCTAGTTTTTGAAATAAAATCTTAATTTTAACAATTCTAACAAATTTTGTTTTTTTAAATAAAATTTTAATAATTATACTCCTTTGAATTTTATCTCCGATTTGTCACTCCTTCGTTATGTCACTCCTTCGTTACGGTATTTATGTCACTCCTTTGTTATGTCACTCCTTTGAAATGTCACTCCTTCGATACAGACCCAATTTAGCATATATATAAACTATACAAATTTTTCTCTTTTTTATTTATTGCGATTTATTTTTATTATTTTTAACTAAACTTTTAACTGTACTGACTTTCGCTGAATTGTCGGCGCTGAATTGTCTTGCGCTGAATTGTCTTTGCGCTGAATTGTCGGCGCTGAATTGTCGGCGCTGAATTGTCCTGCGCTGAATTGCCGGTGCTCCATCTCTGATTGGGGTAGCGAAAACCTTGTAGTTTTCAATGCTTCATAAACTCAGTTCCTTCATCTGTCTACTCATCACAATCTTGTGCAGGACTATCCCCTTATCTTCAACAATACACAACACAATCCTTCCACTTCTCTTAACATTCTTGATGTTTCCTTTTCGCGTGATCTTTCCTGGAAAGATCACATACATTCTTTTACTTAAACAGCTTCTAAGAGGTTAGGTGTGCAACACCATCTCCACAGTTTCTTCACTCCCACTCAGTTCCTGTCTCTGTACAGGGGTCTTGTTCGCCCTTGCATGGAATAGTGACGGTGACAGACAGGAGTACGCTTCTCATGTGTGGGGTGGCCCAACCCACACAGCTTTACTTGACCAAGTGGAATTTTCGTCTTATCAGTTCTTCCCCTCTTACTGACCAGGCTTGCGGTCGAGTACTTTTTCTCAAGTACAAGTAAAGTACAAGTACTCTTAGAATTTGCAAGTACAAGTACAAGTACTTGATATAGGAAATTTGGTCAAGTCATTCCAAGTACTTAATGATCAAGTACAAGTACTCTTGCAGAAGAAATTAACAAAAAAAATTATTTCCGTATTTTATTGATAATTTTATTGATAATTTTATTGCAATACACAAAAACATTAAAATACTTTACGAGGCCATCTATTGTATACATTAAGGTTCAGCATCTCAAAATTTGTGGTGAAAATGCAAGAAAATTAACATATACGTAAATTTCTGAAATACATATTTCTAAAGTACAAAAGTTTTACATTGCATCCAAAATACTTGAGAAATACTTGAAAATACTTGTTTTTTCAAGTACAAGTACGACTAATTGTGAAATGTCAAGTTCAAGTACAAGTACAAGTACCTAAAAATTGGTATTTAATTACCAAGTATCAAGTACAAGTAAATACTTGACCCCCAAGCCTGTTACTGACTGTCTTCAATCTCTCTCTCTTCGTTGCAGTGTTGCCTCACTCTTTACTATCGCTCTTATAACCAGGGTTGGCAAAAACCCAGCAAAAACCCAACTACCCAGCAAAAAACCAGTTGGGTTTTGCTGGGTTTTTGCCAACCCTGATTATAACGGACACTGCTCTTCTGAACTCTGTAACTGCATGCCTCCCTTTTAAGGAGAGCAGTACCAGACTTTCTACCCATTTTCATTCCTTTTCTGTCCAACTCTCTAATGCAAGGGTTAATTGGTATTTTCAATCTTTCATCTACTCAACCGGTCAAATTTGGAACAACCTTCCTCAATCCATCTTATTCCCTGTCTTTGATCTCCAATCTTTTAAACGCAGAGTGTCCAGGCATCTTGAAGACTTTGGACCTTGATTTTGGCTCTCTTCTTCTTTTATTGTTGTGTGTGTGTGGGGGAAGGGCGTTTTTGCGGGTATTCGCCCTTGGCCCCTCCTTCATGCATAAAAAAAATAATTAGCAAAATAAATTTTGGAAGTAAACATTAAGTTAGAATAGAATATTCTATTATTATTATGAAATATTTTATGACCGCAGGTCAAGCCTGAACTGTCGTTCGAAACCATCCAAAGGTATATATACTCTATATATACACAGTATATATGTGTCTGTTACAACTCAGAATGGTCCCCTGAGAAATTTTGGTTACACACAGACAGTGCATGGAACAAGGAACTCTTCTGGGAAAGTTAAATTGCTAGTGACACGTTGCCCACCTTGGGCTTCTATCATGAAAAAGAAAAACTATAGTCATTACTTATTCGAACTATAATGGATTTAATTTTCCCAGAAGAGTTCCTTGTTCCGTGCACGGTCTGTGTGTAACATATATATATATATATATGGGCTACGTCGTGGCCGATGTCGTAACGCCGCTTCCCAGAGATCAGCGAAGTTAAGCGACATTGGGTCTGGGTAGTAGTTGGGTGGGAGACCGTCCTCCACGCCCAGATTATGTAGCGACCCATGGTTCGGATCCCACGTAAAGCTGTAGGTCCCCTCCGTCATATGACCTTAGATGTTGCGAAGGAGGTTAAACAACCCCAATTAAAAAAAAAAATATATATATATATAAAATGAAGAAAGTAAATACTATTAGTTACTCCTAAATCAGACACCAAAATGTCGCTCAGGGATTCAGTAAAAATCAGTTTTCTTCCCTTCTGAATTTGGCAGTCAATAATAATATCTGTTTAATAACAAATTTTATCAATAAACAAACGGTGTGGCGAGGGGGTCCCCATTGGGACTCACCTATGTTAATGCTTTCCTATGCTACCATGAAACTCGTTGTTGGATGATTGCCTCCTATCTTTTAAACCATCATTTTACGAGCGTTACGTGGTTGATACATTTTGATCTTTCGATCGCAAGACCATGTAATGCAGTTTCTTCACTACTTGAACTTCAAACATCCTTGTATCGAGGTTACCCGTCATCTAGAAGTAAATAATAGTATTTCCTCTTTTAGATATTTTCAGCACTAAACAGGACAGAAGACTTATCACATCCTTTTATCGTAAACCAACATTTACAGGACTTGCACAAAATTCTCGTCACACTTCCCGTTGAGCTTTAAAAGAGATCTCACCTTTACTCTTACGTTTTGGGCATATAATCTTTGCCCGACTTGGTTCTCATTTTACTCCAAACTTCAATTTTTGCCTCGATTATTTGAACAGAATGAATATCCAGTAAACTTAATTAATTCGTCTATTGAACGTAACTTAAATAAACTAATTAAGATAATTACCTTAGAAAAACATATTATTTATTTTTCATTACCATGCGTGGGATGTAATTCAATCATTGCCAGAAATAGGTTAGTTAAAATTACTAAACAATTTTTGCTACAACTGAACTTATGAATTATCTTTAAGACTCGTTTCACTGTCGGAAACTTTTTCAAATTCAAGGATAAAGTACCTAAATGTTTACAATCTTCCATCGTCTATTTCTATGACTGTGAACACTGTATGGGAAAAACAGATTACCGCAAGGAAACAAGAATTCACGAACACTTAGGTATTTCTGTCCGAACTAACCAATCTTACCATAAACCTCCTTATTCCATCATTCGTATTCATAGCCATACAACCAACCAACCAATATCCCGCGCATCTTTCACTATTGTAGCTAGTTCTTATTCTAAATTGAATCTTCTGATGATGGAGACACTCCTAACTTGTAAACTCAAACTGTCTCTCACTTGTGATGATTCTTCAATAAAACTATTTTGTTTTTATAAGTTTTATTGTTTTATGGTCTTATTGTTTTATTTGTAACTTTAATTATGTTCTATCTACTATAAATAACTGTAATAAAACGCACTAATTTTAGAATATATATTGGTGCCACTGAGGATGAAATATATATATATATATATATATATATATATGGCGTTTAAGCATTACATTTATGTAAAGTTATTGTTGCGTGAAGTATGATTATGGTTAAAATCTAGGACTGTTTAACTACAATCTCGTAACATCTAAGGTGGTCACATGACGGGTGGGGATCGACAACTCAATTTTTATATGGAATCCGAATCACTACACCACCAAGAAATATTTAGAGAAGCGCCTTAATATACACTCAATCCATATATAGTGCAACCAACCCCCTTTTCGAAGAAAACCCCCTGTGTGACCCCCGATTCTCCCGATACAAAATTACCCTTATTTGAATGAACTAAGTTGGAAAACTTGATGGTAAAAATAATGTGAAAACAGAAATGAAAAATGATCATTCCCTGAAATGACATTTTTTACAGGGCAAATATTGAAACTTATTTGTGAAATATACAAAATTGAATACTTTCTTTACATTTAAAATTAAAAGTAAACTAATCATGCGAATAACGTGAAACCATCTACTGAATATGCTAATATGTTATATTTCTGAGCTATGACACTCCCCCCCCACCACACACACCCACACACACACACCCACACACATACATGTGGACATCTCCCGATGAGGGAGGTACCGATTTTTTAAAAATTCGTATATCTAAAAATGAATTAACCAAACCTAACTTGTCACTCCACCTTAGACCTACGCTTTAACGTCGAATCCGAACCACGCCCCACCAGCAGCCCGGCGTCTTAACCACTAGGCTACCCAGGGTACCAAGTTATCTACCAACCAACTTTTTTTTTTTATTGTGTGGAAGGATGAACAGCTGGGCTTCGCTGCGCGCCGCCTGCCGTCACCGGGTCTCGATCCCGGGGCCGATGGATCCGTAGTCAGCGACGCTAATCAATACACCACCGAAAACACGTATTTTGTCATCCCACTCAGTACCCCTAAATTCTAATATGTACCCCCTAAGTGTACATGTATCCCCTCTTGAGAGAGGGATAGTCATCTTTTACTGTTTCATACAAAGCTTCACAGTACTTCTGTTAGTAGCACAGGTAGCTGGTATTATTACTATGATGGAAGAGTTAAATAAATCAATGAGAAAGAGTTTAGACATCTTTTTGTATAACAAAATGTCTGTTTCAACTTTTTTAGATCTTCAATTCAAGATACAGTTTCAGAAAGTTGATATACCCATCTTAGGGCAGCGGATAGTAGAGGAAGAGAGTCATGAAAAATTCATAGAGTCATAAGTTCAAAGAGTCCACTTTTGAGCATCACAAACTGCTACGATGAATTAGGCAATTTTAGCAAGACTGAAATCGGTAGATGAGAAAAAACAAAATATTGATATTGTAAAAGAAAATTTATTAACAAGTTCTGTAGAGGAAAACCCCCAAAGCTAAAAGGAAGCTGAAATCATGCCATATTCAGGGAATAGATAATTATCTAAACTTGCAACTACTGGGAAGACTTGAAGATTTGAAAACCCTTTTGCATGATGGAGAAACACAAAGTACAACAATGTTATTATTATTATATTGCGAAAACTAGCAAGGCGATATCTTTCTGCTCCAACTTCGTCATTTGAGAGTGAACGTTTAGTTAGCGCAGTGGGGGATATACGCAGTGGGAGATGTATATATGTATATTTAATTTTACTTCATTACATATTACTGTATATGAACCCTTTAGAAACAGATTAACACTCGATACTGTGGAAAGGATCATGTTTCTTCATTAAACAGTAATTTAAGAACGTTTAAATTTGAATATTATTATTAATGAATAAGAAATTAATAATTCTATAATAGTGTATGTGTCAACTCATAAGATATAAGATAATACTTTTCTAATTGCTTAAAAATACACGATATAAAATGATTGAACAACGCATTAACTAGAAACTAATGTAACAAAATAGTTATATTTTGGCGTTATAGAACGTTTTAATAAAATTTTAAAACGAGGCTGTCTGCTTAAGAAAGAAGGCAAAAGAAGTAAGAAAATTTATAAAGATAATTGAAAGTTTTAAAGCAAAGCGGAGAAAAGAGGTTGAAAGAAAGGAAAGAAATTTAAAAATAATGTGAACATTTTAAAGTACAGAGGAGGGAATCCGAGTGAAAATTCTACATTACTTCTACTCGCTAACAAATGCTTCTAACTCGGAGTTTAAGGCAAGATAAGGGTCTAGCCTCTTTTTAAAGGATTAGATCGAATTACTTTGAACTACGATGGCTGACAATCCATTCCACAAATTAACTATACGATTGAAGAAAAAAAATGTTTAGCTTCATTAGAATTAAAATGTTTCCTCACTAATTTGAGACCATTACGGCGAGTTCTATCTGCATTTCTGAAGGTGAAATATATAACAAAGTATATCTACTAATGGTTCGATATTATGCAAGTATATGAATTTCAGATTTCGGACCTTTTCCAGTTTGTGTACCGTTTTTCCTATAATTTATTTTTGAGAATATTTTTGTTAAAACTAACGAAAATATCACGACTTAACCTAACCAGTTATCAAGGGCGTACAGTTGATCTATTAATTATTAATTATAACATTGTTTGTTTCTGGAATAGTATTTACTATTTACTAATAGATCAACGATAATTGGTTAGGTTAAGTCGTGATATTTTCGTTAGTTTTAACAAAAATATTCTCAAAAATAAATTATATGAAAAACGGTACACAAACTGGAAAAGGTCCCAGATTTCAAACTAATTTCAGCTTTTCAATGAAAATGACTGACTTAACCTAACTTAGCGTAACCTAACCCGGCATAATGTAATCTAACCTAACCTGACCTAATTTAAACTAACTTTTTAGTATCGACATTATGCATGTCGACATTGTGCAGATCGACTTTGTTCCGATACCCGGAATAAAATAATTTGTACACATTTTTATTTCGACATTCCAGCGAACGAATCTTTGAGGAATGACACGTTTTTGTCGCACGTTTTGGCTGATTCCTCGCATAATAATAACAATTATTCAGGAGGGCCAGAAACTAGCACAGCGCTCAGGCCAATTAATATGATCCATTGCTCTAACTTCTGTATTATTATTATGAGTATCATCGGGAGTCTAACCCCCGATCTCAGTGTCTCCACTTCGCTTATAGGAAAACGGTGTTATCCGCTGAGCTGCGGACGCTGTCATTCCCAGCGCAACAACGGGTAATTTTTTTCTATTGGGTTGTCAAATGGTTGGCGGTTTCTGCGCATGGACTTTGCCTTTGTAAATGAAGTTTACCTGCAAGTGTCAGATCACACAATCTTGAAGGTCTTCGCATAATTCTATGCACATCTTTCGCGCCAGCAGCAGTCTGGAAAATGTTCATCCAACCACAGCGTCAGTGAAGGTGAAATTTTAATAATATTTTGTAAGATGTTGAAATGTGAAATATCACTTACATGCATACACTATATAATAAAAGAAGTTCGAGTAATCTCTCTCTCTCTCTCTCTCTCTCTCTCTCCTCTCTCGTCATATTATATCAACAATCTTTCTGTCTTTTCACTGAAGTAAATAATACATATTGATAAAGTATAGCGTTATTTCCTTTGTTTGGGATGTTGTCATGGCAACTGCTTCTTCCACGTTCCGAAATTCAGCAAGAACTCCATGTATATTTGTGCACGTAATTTTAGCGGTGTGTGTGTGTGTGTGTGTGTGTGTGTGTGTGTGTGTGTGTGTACACCAAAAATAAAGGTAAATTATAAAAAAATTAAATTAGAATTACATTCAGTGTACGGAAGAAACGTACATTCATAGTCATAATTTTACGTACATACCTACAATACATACCTCATACATTGCTTACAGTTAATATTGTAAAGAGCTGGTCCTGACCTACTGTATATTGCAGTATGTCTTTTAAAATAATTGAACCATTGTATGAAATAAATTCCATAAAAAGCTTTAGTGTATTCAATTAATTTAATTACATTTTTTATATTGGTTTATTTGGGAAACAGGTTTACAGTGATTTTAAGTTTTAATGACCTAATTCCGACTAGAAAGATGTATCAAGTTGTTAATAATATTTCTATTATTGTTATCATAATTATTCACAAATTCATGATCAGCTTCTAATTTCATGTAGTGATTTAGGGACTTTTCCCAAATTCTGAACATTTTGTTGAATACTTCAGAAATTTTATTTAAAATTATTTAAAATTTATTTTATCCAATTGAATAAAATAATATAATTATTTTAATTATTGTTTTTCCTAACAATTATTATTCGTAAAAAATATAAGATAAACAAAGTGAAATTTACGTGTGAAAAATCACGAAGCAAACGAAATACATTTCCTTGATGCCAACTTACAAATTAATGAAAATGGTTCAGTTTAAAGGAATATATATATATATATATATATATATATATATATATATATATATATATATATATATATATAATATATATATATATTATATATATATATATATATCAGTGGCGTGCATTCAGGGTAAGCTAGGTAAGCGCCGCCTACCCTAATAAAAATCTTATTAAAGATATTAAAGACAGTACCGTATTTTTCAGAATAGTCTACAGTACATACCCACTAGCCAGTTATGAAGTTTATCATTAGCTACTATAATTACTATAATTATATAATATGTACATATAGTGCTTGTGCTCGCACGCAATACCGCTTACCTGTAGACCAGTGGTGCACAAACTTTTTTGATGTGAGGGCCAAGCGAAGAAAATAACTAAATGTATTAGCCTACTTACTTTCCATCTAAGTCATAAATTGGGTCACTTTTATATTCTAACTTTTTCATTGAATTGAAAAGACCCGTGGGGCCACTGAAAAGACCCGTGGGGGACACATTTGGCCCGCGGGCCAGGGTTTGTGCATCACTGCTGTAGACCTTTTAAATCTTTCATATCTCGGCAAATACGGTACATAGAACCATGAAGTTTTAATGTGTTAGTACCAGGTAATTTTATGGTTTGTATGCCATCTTTTAGCATTTTAGCTGAGAAATTGGATTTATGGCGAATATTCCAGAAAAATCTTGCTAATCATAGGTCCAAGTTGATAATTAAAGCGATTTTAATTAACGTAAGCCAACTGCAGAAGGTTTGGACAAGCTTCTTAAGAAAATCGATAAAGCAGACGATATCAAAAGAATACCAGGTTTGGCCACCAAACAGTCCTGATTTAAATTCTGTCGATTACGGCATTTGGGAAGATTTGTCACAGAGAATTTATCGGGTCAAAGTAAGAAATGTCGCTCATTTACGACAGCTTCTTCTGGAAAAATGGGATGAGCTACCACAAGGACAAATTAATAAAGCCATAGATGAGTTCCATTTAGACTGAAAAAGGTTGTAGAAGTTGGTGGTAAACATATCGAGCAGTTTTTTTAACATGAAGGTAGCACCATATGTGAGTACTTTGTAACTTGTTATCTGCACATACAATGCAGTAGTACTGTAAATGGAGAATTTCCAGTGGCATAAAGAAATGTTCAATAAATCCGTAATTTTCATTAGTTTTCTTTGAAAATCCGCTCACCATATAGGGAATTTAATTAGTTGTGGGATGTGAAAAACATATTGAAATCTGACCATAACTTTGGATTTTACAGCCAAAGTTCGAGGTCTCCCTTTTTTTTGCCGACCCGATATATATATATATAATATATATAATATATATATATATATTGGTTCAACAGACAAAGGATCGCGTACTAATTACAAATCGTATATTCTTCATAGCTGCAAAATTTCAATACTCAAAACTTTATTATTGCATAGAGCGTATAAGCTAACTTCAAACTGACATCTTGAGAAAATACAGAAGAAAAACACAAAATCTCGTGAATAATGAAGTCCCTCAAATCATTATTGAAAAAGTTATCAATGATTTTTTTTTTAATAAAACTCCAAAAACAAATGAAGAACGCTCTAAAAATGATAGAAATATATTTTTTTATTATTATTACGAGGTTGAAATATATATTAGAGAGCGTGTATAAAGAATAAATAAAATAAAATAATATTTTAGAGGAGGCTTATCCACCATAAGGCTCGCGGGCCAGAGTCAGGCCCGCCAAAGATTTGTATCAGGCCCAGCTGGCGGATACTGAAAATTCATTATCTAATGTCATATTTTATTTCAATAAAATGTAATTTTAAAATAAGATTTCATCTAAAATTTGTACACTGGCCCTCGGTGTGGGTCATTAAGTGAAATATGGCCCTTCACGAAAAATGGTTGGACAACCTTGTTTTAGAGCAACACAAAATTTGATGAAAGAACTAAAATGATAAAGTTTTAAATTACAATTTATCGTAACACAAACTGATTGTAATTATTATTTTTGAACTAGGAAATAAGTTTTCCGAAAATATGAGTAATGTATGGCTATTCAAATGTAATGAAAATGAATGCAACTTTTTTTTTTACGTAGGTTCCATAACTAATGAGCACTTCGCTTCAGAACATTACAACATAAATACAAACCTATTAAAATTTATGAACGCTTTTAAAATTGAACGTAAATACAACCTACAAATAAAATTCTTGAAAATTTCGCATAATATTCGAAATTAAAAAATTCTATAACCTGAGAATAGCGGAATCCTTAATGATAATAAAATATAAACTACATATTAATATTAAATTCGATAAAATAGCATGTTTTAAATATATTTTAGCATGTTTTAAATATATTTTAGCATGTTTTAAATATACTCGTATTATTAATGATTAAATTGCGCCATGAAAAAAAAACAAAATGAATTTTGGCGGAGGAGCAATGATGTTTTAAGAACAAAATAAAATGTTTATCTAATGATAATTTTATCTATAATTATTATTTTAATTTTATAATAATGATAATAATAATAATAATAATAATAATAATAATAATATTTGAAAATGGTAATTAGAAAAAAAAAAATGTTTTTGAAGTATTTATACCAGTGAAGTTTTTTGCAAAAACTGCTCAGTATGTCTACTGTTCAAGTTTTTGCACAGCTGCAGTGCTAGTGGTACTGATCGGCAAACTCGTTGGTATAATGCCACTGGTAAGTCCGCATTGCAGGCAACGATAGCATCCTGGAAGAATCCGAAATTTTGTTGCAAATACAGTGTCTTTATACGCTATATAAAAAATTCATCCGAACGGAGAAGTCCGTCCACAGCTTGTAAGCACGTGTCTGTGATTAAGTCGTATAATTCGACGTTTAAATATCACGTTCTGAATAACAAGCGAAACCACGACGGAAAACTATGTCCCATCAAACGTTCTTGCTTATTTTTGGCTATCCCTGTACAGACTAACTTAAGTTTGGTTCCATCTGGAATATTTATCACTTCAGTAAATGTTCAACTTGCAGGCCGTAAAACTGTTTACATATATCAGTTCTCTTACCTAAACTACGGACATTGCGCCAAAACGTTGGTACATTCCTTTCGAATAATAATTTTTTGTTCCTCAATGGTACTTTGCGTGACTTGTAATTCACACACTTCAGGCGATCACACAAAAACCATCATCTTTCAGTGTAAACTTTCTTCCAGTGTAAAACAATAAATTATAACTCAGTGGAAGAGACAAAAAAGGGTTACAAATTTTTCCTTATGCTCCACGAAGCCAGGTATGAATTCTCTTTAACGCGTCTGAGGGTGTTTTGATCGAAAAATTCGGAAAACAAGGGTTCATTTCACATCTGTATCAATCTAAAAAAATGTTGACAGGACTTTCGCAAATTTGGAACATAGCTTTTCTAAAATTCCACCGTATCGACGCCACAACATGTCCAAACCTTTTCTACCCCCCCCCCCACACACACATAAAAGGCTACAAAATATTGATCGCGTGTGTTTACTTACTGGGTAGAGATAGTGCGAGATATTTACGTGAAGGCGTGTTAGTACCGACCTTTTGTATGGTGCAAAACATTGTCATGACATGAAAGGGAGAAGTCAAGAGTAAGAGCAGTTGAGAGGGATAACCTGAGAGGTATGTGTGGCGTGCGTTCAGAAGTCAGTGGAAGTGAAAATTGAGGAAAGTGTGTTAAGAGTGTGTTTGCGAAGGTAGAAGCAAGGAAGGAAGTTCCGAGAAGAAGATGGATGGACACGGTGAATGATTGCGTGAATAAGCGTCGACTTGATCTGGGTGATGCACGAGAAATGGTCGCAAGTAGGTTGGAATGGAGGTTTGTTAGAGGTACGTATGTTCTGTCTCTTTTATTTTTGACAAAACCTGGTACCACCACCACCACCACCACCACCACTACCACCACGCATGGCGTATGAAGCACCTCACGTGTGGAATTTAGCCATGTGGGTAGGGGATGTTGGTTCACTGGGATTCCGATGCCTCTTCTTCAACACCTATATTTTATGTCCGAGCGTATCTGCCTTCTCACCTCAACTCATTTGGGAAATCAGATTCCTGATAATGTATATGATGTACGTGTGTTTACTTAATTATCGTATATAAAGTGTAAAATAGGCATTGCACTTGGTATCATTTGGTAACTCATTGTTCTACAATGTCACGCTATTGATATGAAAGCGGTTAACTCTATTAACTTTTTTATAAGTGAACAATTACATATTAATTTTTTTGGGTGCTCATTTTATCCCTGTGGGGATTTGAAGATATAAAGTATCGACTTCCCTATATATAATTACTGTAAACGCATATTGCTCGCATAATTTCACAACGTCAGCGGCATGAAACGGCGGTCTTTGATTTGCGCAAACTCAAATCTCATCCGTAATTTGCACTGGATGATCAATCGAATTAAGTGAATATATTATACGTTTGGATTTCAACTTCTCGTGCAATTTTTGGTAACTGAAACGCGAGATTCATCGTATTAACTGCGTACAAATTTAATTAAATGTATAATTGAGGTTAATCCAGAATCCTGTATATTATTTCCTCATATTT
Organism: Bathynomus jamesi; assembly: GCA_023014485.1. NCBI lineage: Eukaryota > Metazoa > Arthropoda > Malacostraca > Isopoda > Cirolanidae > Bathynomus > Bathynomus jamesi. The sequence goes on from JAJOZX010000153.1 coordinate 405,279, forward strand.
TGACTTTAAATCGAATTGGTGTTTGCTAAGTTATTTGTTTGAAGTTTAAACCTTAAATTTACGTATGTAAAATAATGAATTGTAAATATTGAGGGTTTTTTTTTACTTCCATAAGAATTATCTTAACAAAAGTCAGACTTTTGGAAGAAACCTTTATAATAATTCGTTATAATTCAATCTTTATAATTTATTATAATTCATTTTAATCTTTAATTAATATGTATAAAATACGGTTAAATAAAATAAATACAAATTCCTCGAAATCAAAAAATGATCGATGAACCATATCATCGAAAAGACCAATTCATTATCGAAACTTAACTTAACCTAACTTATTTACTCATAACGTAACTTATAATTGCTCCATTACGTTTGGTTAAATTAGATTTGAATTTCGATTAATTTGGTCCTTCGACAATTTGGTTATTCGACCCCCTTTTTTTTTGTGACATTTTGAGAATGTGGCCCTAATTCCAATAATGGGAACGAAACTTTTTGATAGTTGCAGGAAATTTACACACACTCGTCATAGCAATGTTTAGAATATATAATTTAAGTTTAAAGTCGATATAGGAGTTAGCGGTATTCGGTAGAAATAACTTTCGTAATTTGCTTGAATATTCCTATCATGTTAATAATAATTAGACAGGAGGGTCAGAAACTGGTAAAACGCTCAGGCCAACTAATGCAGTTCATTGCCTTAACTCCAATATTATTATTACCCGTATCATCGGGATTCGAAACCCCGACATCAGAATCTTCACTTCGTTTATAAGGAAACGGTGTTACCAACTGAACCATGGACACTGGTTTCAGAATCTCTTACTCTGGACGTAATTCATCCTCCTAAACGTGTTTGTACACGAAGTATTATGCAGCTTTATAGCGACTTTTACACTAATCGTTTAATTAATTTTGTAGGGAATATTTTAGGCATATGCAATTAATTTTTCCTTACATATTTGTTTATTATTAAATTAAATCCATGAAATGGAAATATGATCATAAAACCTTATTCTTTTTTGTTGAAGATAATTTACCTTTATTGTTAATCGAAACAATGTTCTTGGAAGTTAAATGAAAAATAATCTGTTCCGTGGTTACTTTAAAGCAGGGGTCACCAACCTTTTTTTTGTTCACCGCCCACTTTTACGATTTTTTGAAAATTAAAAAAGCTTATCGCCCACCTTAGATCAAAAAGAATAAATCAACATAATCGATAAAATAAATAATTAAATAAATGTTTAATTAGCTTTAATGTGAGCTCACTAGTGGGCGCTACCGCCCAGGTGGGTGACCCCTGCTTTAAAGGTTAATTTTCACTCGATGTCATTCCCCATTCCATCCGTGGTCCGCAAATGAAAATGCACGAAATGAGACTTCTACATTTGAGAAAAGGGTTTCATGGTTCGAAAAAACAATGTCACGCCATTCCCATTCGTGGTAAAGGCGTCAAATGGGAACCTAACCTAACCTATCGTAACCTAACTTAAGTTAACCTAACCTGAGCTAAAGTGAGAAAGCCGTGAATGAGAATGAGAATGGCATAAAGTGAAAATATACCAATTTGAAAATACCTCATCGAAATTTTCACTTTCGTCTTTCACAGTCTCGGGGGCGGAATGAAGTGGGAATAATATTGAGTAGAATGATAACACCTTATGTCATTCAGATATTAAAAGAGGTTGTGAAATCATGGCTTTATCATCTATTAATATGGAAACAACGCGTCAATTTGGGTATGATCAGTATTTTCAGTAGAGGAATCATTATATTCCTATCCCTTCGTTACACCAAAGTTGGAATACTGCTCGGTTCTAACATCCTCATATAAAAAAGAAAACATTAGACAGCTAGAAGAGATTCAAAGAAGCTTCACAGCCAAGATCAATGGGTGCAAAAAACTAAATTACTGGGAAAGGTTACGCGAATTAAATCTATATTCACTGGAAAGAAGAAGAGAGAGAGATACACCATTATTTACACTTGGAAAATAATGGAGAAACTAGCTCCAAATCTTACTCTGAACCCTATAATACCCCCAAACAACAGTGGAAAGTAGAAAAGGAAGACTGTGTCGTGTTCCCAAACTAAAGGCTAAACAGGGAACATCGTTAACCCTGAAAGAAAATAGTTTTGTTGTGAGAGGACCAAAACTGTTTAATCAGCTGCCCAAAGACTTAAGAAACACGAGTGGTGTTGCAGTGGACATCTTCAAAAGAAGATTAGACGCCCGGCTCAGAACAATCCTCGATGAGCCGGGCGTACCTGGCCATGTGAGGTGGAGAGTACAAGAAACTAACTCTCTACTTCACCAGGCCAACTCGAGAGGAGAGGCGAGAAGCTTGACCTTCGTGAAATGAGGAATCATCGCACGGAACATTTGAAAGGTTGAAAGGAAAGGTATATAATATACCTTTATATATATATATATATACATACACACACACACACATATATATATATATATATATATATATATATATATATATATATATATATATATATATATATATATATATATATATATAATAATGTGTGTGTGTGTAACCGATTAATTAAATGTTAAACAAAATAGCTAAATTATACATTATACTTTGAAACCAAAATAAAAAAAAAAATCTTTATAAAATCCTAAATTCCTAACATGTTTTTCCGAAGTATAATAGCATTTGACTTCTCTCATTTACCCTAAAATAATGTTGAAACTTTATTCCTTTGAGAGAACTAAATGTTGCTCTTATGTAATCCGAATGTTTAGCATGTAATATGAAAGAATATTATCGTTTGTTTATTCTCTCTGAGGTCGAACGAAAGAACCTAATAAAAAGCTGATTTTTAGTAAAATTTGAAGCCTTTAAATTACGATAATGTCTTTATATCTTTGTGAAAGATCTCTGAATTCCAAATTTGCATAAGGGTTACATTATTTTCAATCATCTTCCCGTCATATTCCTACTCTTTCCTTTCTCTCGGGCTAACCTTAAAGTGGATCTTAGGGTCTTTGTTAGCCTTAGCATTTGTAGATCTGTAGACATCTGTAGATTAGCCAAGTACATTTCTTTGTCATTGTCGTGTTTTAATTTCATTACAGTTTTGATATGAATAGTGAAAAAACAGTATGATTTTTTATATAGAAAAAATATTCCATATATATATATATATATATATTATATTATATATATATATATATATATATATATTTCCTTTCCTTTCAACCATTCACTTGTTTCGTGTGGTGATTCCTCAATTTACGGAGGTCGTGCTTGTTGCTTCATCTTTCGAGTTTGCCTGGTGAAGGAATGTGTTGATTTCTTGGGCTCTCCACTTCACATAGCCAGGTACACCTGGCTCATCTGGGACTGTCCTAAGCCAAGTGTCCAGTCTTTTGAAAACTTTCACGTCGACACCATTCGTGTTCCGAAATGCTTTGGACAGCTGGTTGAAGTCTTGTTCCACTCTGTCTGTCTGTCTCTCTCTTTTGCTTCCGCCCGAAATGTTCATTTTGATGAAGATCAAGCTTGTCACTCCACCTTAGACCGACAGTTTAACGTGGAATCCTAACCACGCCACACCAGGAGCCCAGCGTTTTAACCAATATGCTACTCAGGGTACCCATTTATCTACCAACCAATTTTTTTTTTATTGTATGGAAGGATGAACAGCTGGGTTTTGCTGCGCGCCTCCTGCCGTCACCGGGTCTCGATCCTAGGGCCGATGGATTCGTAGTCAGAGCTGGGCACTTGCGTTTTTTTGCGCGTTTTTTTGCGGTACTGCGGTACTGCGGTACTACTACCGCACTACCAAACCGGTACCGCATAACGCAGTACCGCAAAGGATCGCTGAAAGTACAGCAGTACCGCTACCGCATTCAAATTTCCCGCGGTACTTTCCGCGGTACCGACCAACACGGTAGTACCGCAGTACCGCAGTACCGCAAAAAAAACCGCAAGTGCCCAGCTCTGTTCGTAGTCATCGACACTAACTACTACACTATCGAGGCGCATATACTCGCATATATTGAGGCTGAGAATTAAAATAACCCAAAGAACTAATCCCCTTATACCCCTATAAAAGAGTTTAATTATTTTAGAATTCAAGTGAAGTATAAAATAGTGGTGTAGAGTTCTTTCTACATAACTATTTCTGGTCTACATCATTTGATAAGAGGGGAATGTAAAAAAAAACAGTAAAATACAGTCCTTTGTAATGCAGCGTTTTAGGATTTAGTCTTTAACAATCTCCCATAAACCTAATTAGCTATGGACATGTTTAGACTTTAATAACTTAATTTTTTTAAAGTTTCTATGTACTGTATATAAATATTTAAGCCATTAGTGCCGAGCGTCAGTTTACTGTGTTTTTTTCTGGCTAACACCAGACGATTTCATTCAGGTCGGGAAAGACCTCTCGGCACTAATGGGTTAAATTAGATAGTTTTAATGTAAAATGTAAAAAATGTAAAATTTGTATATAGTTTTTTTGTAATTCTTAGTTCTAATCTGTTTGTTACTAGGCGGGTTACCTCGTGGCCAGTGTCGTGACACCGTTTCTCGTCGACCAGTTAAACGACATTGGGTCTGGTTAGTAATTGGAAGGGAGACCGCACTCCTCGTACAGATAATTATTTAGCGACCCGTGGTTAGGATCCCGCGTAAAACTGTAGGTCCCCTCCATCATATGATCTTACACGTTGCTATAAAATATAAATGTACGGAAATGACCGCCATTAAGAACGCCAATTCAGAAATATTTTGAAATGTGCGAAGATATCACGACATAAAACAAACATATTTGAAAAGCTTTTCATCCGTAAGATAAAACTTGAGGTTAAAAAGTTTTTTAAACTTACATTTTAGAAATTATACATCAAATATATGAGAAGTAAAAATTACTGCAAATCGTATCTTAGAACAACACATAAAATTTGATGAAAAAAAACTAAAATGAACGAGTTTAAAGTTTGGATTTAGTATTAAACCGAAGAAATTGTTATCATTATTTTTCAAGTAGGAAAGAAGTTTCTGAGAATAATATGAGTAATGAGTAATTCAAATCTAATGAAGATGGGGAAAACCTCTCTTACATAGGTTTTATATATATATATATATATGATGAATAAAACCACGAAGGAAAGGAAACACAAAATGGTGCTCAAGCGCTTTCGTCTAATGACATCCTCAGCGCTTGAGCACCATTTTGTGTTTCCTTTCCTTCGTGGTTTTATTCATCATAAATATTTTTCACGTGTTACTTTCGTGAAATAATTTTCATATATATATATATATATATATATTAGAAAATATCAGCAAAATTTCGGTAAATGACTAACTTGTCTTGCAAATAGGCAATAATTATAGCTTATTAACTTAAACTTGAGTTACTCCCAAAATGCTCAGTTTCGCAAATGTTTGTTAATCACAATATCTTGAGCCTCCCAGAGGTAACGAAACGTACTCAGTACAGTCTAATCTCTAATGTAAGGGATTCAAAACTCTGTCAATCCATTTATCCAAGCTATTTATCAGTTCTTTCGTACGTCATCTAAACTATGGGTTTCATGATATGAAAAAGTTTGTCTGTAGCTCCACTTAACTTCCCTTACGTAATCAATGAACTGAATCCCATTAATTTTGCCTAAAAAGCTTCCATGCTTTCAACGGCATATTCAAAGTAGAATACTGCAGAGCTGGGCAATTGCGGCATATTTTGCGGTACTGCGGTACTGCGGTACTACCAAACTACCAAACCGGTACCAAACCGGTACGCGGAAATTTGAATGCGGTAGCGGTACTGCGGTATTTTCAGCGATCCTTTGCGGTACTGCGTTATGCGGTACCGGTTTGCGGTTTGCGGTAGTACCGCAGTACCGCAGTACCGCAAAATATGCCGCAATTGCCCAGCTCTGGAATACTGTGAATATAATAACGTCATCTCAGATATTTAAATTTTGTAGATAATATTTGAAGAATACCGTAAAACTTTGTAAATTGTATTCTTCTTTTCCTGAATAAAGGTTTCAGTTCGTTTTATTTGATTATATCTACCGTAATACTGATTACTGTTCTACCAATAAATTTTTTTTAGTTTAATTTCTATTAACTTACTGAGACATCGAGTTAAATGAACATAAAACTACTCTTTATATCATTAGTTCAAGGGATACGCATTGAAAAAATATATAGTAAATACGAGCCATTACGATAACGGTTATTGCTTTACACTGTCTGACTCTTGGCATTCTTTTTTTAGGAAATTACACGCTCCACATCACTGCGGCCCTTTTAGCTGACGAAGCAGAATATCAGTGCCAGGTCGGTGGCACTGATACTGAAAAACCTCTGCGAAGTACCAAAGCAAAGTTGACAGTACTCGTAAGTATTTGGACGATTCGTTTGTCTAATTTATTGAATAAGATAACTGAGCCAATATTTGAACATATCATTTTGAACACGGAAGATGAACTCATTTTTAAATCACTATTTCTGAGTGTTCACAGTCCCTGTTCGATAATTTAAAGTGGTGCGTTACATTATTCAAAGTACATTTTTTTACACGTATCTCGAATAATTTACGAAAAATACAAATTAAAAATATATTTTATATTTCAATATGGTTAAGTAATAATCGCTCAGGAGGGCCAGCAACTGACACAGCGCTCGGGCCAACTAATACGGCTCATTGCTCCATCTCCTAGAATAGGGGATTCGAACCATCCGAACTCAGTGTCGTTATTTCGCTTATAGGAAACGGTATTACTCAGTGAGCTCGTGAGCGTCCGTAGCTCACAGTTGGGTAACACCGTTTCCCGTTAAACGAGGTGAAGATACTGAGGTCGGGGGTTCGAACTCTGATGATACTGGTAATAATAATAATAATAATAATAATAATAATAATAATAATAATACAGGAGTTAGAGCAATGTGTTACATTAGTTGGCCTGAGCGCTGTGTCAGTTTCTGACCTTTCTGACTGATTATTTTTTTCGATGAGATACGAGAGGATATTGGCAATATGGTCACGTACGTAAGTAGGACCAAGCAGTGTAAAACTTTATATATTATAAGAGAAATAGTAATTACAGTTAAAACAACTAAAGAAAATAGAAACTAAACTAAACAAGTAAACAAATATGAAGCGATTCATATTTTATATTTTGAAAATTTCTCTTGAAAACATTGTGGAAATTTTTTGTCTCAATTTACAACATAAACAAGTTAGATTCATGAAGAATTTTAGTTCCATTTTAAAATAAAACGCTAAAAACGCTTTCGGCTATATATATATATATATATATATATATATATATATATATATACACCACACACACACACACACACACACACGAGTGTATATATATTATATATATAATATATATATACACACACAGTATATACACACATACACGAGTATATCACGGATGAACACGCATAATTTTGCATAATGCAAAGTTACTCTTACCAGGATTCGAATCTAACACCACTTGAGTAGAAAGCGAAGACGCTTACTACCACGCTACGACAAGATAAAAGTTAGTACAGTGCCCTGCCAGAAAAAAAAGGCTACCCTCATAAAATAATGGAATGGATGGGGCACCATCCTCTTGAAACACGAGATGTCCTCCAGGTGAAGTTTCTATTCGAAACAAAGCAGGAGGTTCTTATCTAAGATGGTTATGTAACCTTGTGGATTAAGACGTCCCTCTACGAACACAAGGTCAAATTTTCCAGCGTATCAAGTGCTTGCCCACACCATAACAACTCAACCACCGAATTTCAAATTGAATTGCACCACTTTTGAACTGAACATCTCCACAGGTTCTTCGTACCCAGATCCGTCCTCCCTAAGCAAACTGGTGGAATTTTGGTTCATCCGAGAAAACAACAGAATGCTAAAACTGATCAGACTCGTCTTTCATCCGCACGGACCACTCATATCGTTTCCTCTTGTTAGTCTTAAACAGAATCCTACAAAGAACGTCCTACATAGAGCTGGGTATGTAGAGGACATGCAGCTAGATGGAAGCTATTGCTTCGTGAAACTAATAAGAGAAAACGATATGAGTGGTCCGTCCATACGGATGAAGAACGAGTCTCATCAGGTTTGGCACTGTGTTGTCTTCTCGGGATGAACCAAGACAAGATTTGAGCAAGTTTTATCGTATACCTCGAGAATTAACGCTGCCACTCCATATTGGGTGCTGGTAAAGTAAAACATATTTACATGGTTGTGCGGAGGATTATAAAGAGGAATAAAATATATATATATTTTATGCAGAAAGGTAGGGCCAGGGGCGAATGCCCGCAAAAATGCCCCCTCCCTCATAGAAGGAGAAGGAGACAGCCGAAAAAAATATATATGTATATAGTTTTGTAACATTCCTCTATCATTTTTTAATACTGTTTTTTCTTTTCAAATAATTTGGCACCCTTTCGTGCCATAAAGAAATTTATTTTAGAATCGGATGTGCACAGTGCTTATATGCCATGTATTTATCGAAGTATATATATATATATATATATATATATGTATATATATATATATATATATATACAGTATAAGTAATAATTCCTTCTTTTGACCACTTCTTCCTTCCGTGCTTAAACTGAATGAAAACTTTCTTGTTCCTTCAGTATCCTCCGAAGGATGATGAGGATCAGGTGTACATCAGCCCTGAGAGTCCCTTGCAGACTATTGCTGGATCCACTGTTCGAATCACGTGCCGAGGAGGCCTCACAAAACCCGTTTCAAAGGTAAAGTCAACCTAAATTAACGCTAATTAGTGTGGAACAGGTAAAAAAAATGCAACAACAGTAAAGCCTAAAGCTTAAGGGGCAAATTAAAAAAAAAATAGTCCATTTGACAATTTGCGTTGTTGTATTATTGTATTATTATTGTAACATAACAGAAATTGTAATATTGTAACATTTATTTTATGAATAAAGATTTTTTGATTGGATGATTGATAATTAATTAAGTGGAATGGATTCTGTGATGATGAAATAATGTAATCAAGGGAAGAAGTCATTGTGAGATTCCATCTAAAGTTCAGTTAAATCGTTTTATTACTTAATTAACGAATTTAGTAAGTAAATTATGACGAAATTTGCATTTCATCTCGATTACGTAATTTGATACGACAGTTTTGGTCATACTTTTCTACATAATATCAGTAATAATTATAAGATATGATCGCATGACGTGACTTCATTTTTCAATACTTTCGATACATTTCGAAGCGTGTTTTTTAAAGTCGCTTTAAATTGAAGAAATATTTTTAATCAAAACATTGTCTGGCATTACTGAAACAGCTGAAAATTTAACTAGAAGTTGCATTTGAAAATTGTTTGATGTATAATGTTACAAATAAGATTGGAATTCAATGTTTTATGTCAACATCATTTCAATAATTCTGCGACCAAATTGCTTTCCCCTATATCCGTTTTCTGTTTTCTCACTGTATCAGTTGCTCGGGGACACTAGCAACGATCTTCCGCTATAGCTTCAAAATCGTTTGTTTATATATATATATATATATCATCATCGATTTCGCCGCGATATTTTAAGAAATAATATAAATAAAATAGGCAATGCTTTTACGTAGAAGTTTGAAAATTTGCAGTACATAGATTGATCGCAATGTAAGTATGTTCCTTTAAAGCAAAAACAAATGGAGGATTAGTTAAAAAACAAAGAATAAAACTATTTAAAAAGAGACAAGAGGAAAGACACAAAATATAAGAGAAACTTCGATAAAATTTAGGAATAAAAACGTGTCCTCCAAAACGAGCAAACTCGAGTCACGAAGCAGATTCTGGGAAGAAAGAAACGAACAGATCCAAAATAACCTATCGTATCTCCATTACGTAACAAAGTAGTTACGATTCTTTTGCTTCGGTATAGAAACACTATGCATCAAGGTTTCAGAAGCGAGGAATTTCCTAAGTGCGAAAATCTGCAGGTGAATTTCGTTATAAACCTGAATTTCGACAGAGAAAGTTTTAAGAGAAAAAATTACTCGTAAAAGCAAGTTTTTTTTGCTTCTAGAATGGTCAAAGGGGATGGATTCTACTTTGTTTTGTGTTTTTTGTCAAGGGATAAAAACTCTCAAACTGTTTATCATTGTTATCTATGGTAAAACTCAGTTCGAATGAGTTTTATTTATGTAGATAGAACATGGTTAACAATTGTTTTACATGTATATAAACAAATAAATTTTGTAGCAATGCAATGGGTCAAATTACATAAAAACGACTATATATATATATATATATATATATATATATATATATATATATATATATATATATATATATATATATATATATATATATATATGCGCAATAATAAATAGTAATTGTTTAAAAATATGCAATAACTGTTGAATATTAATTAATAATTCTTTAATAATATGTAATAATTGTTGAATATTAATTAATAATTCTTTAATAATATGTAATAATTATTGAATATTGATTAATAATTCTTTTATAATATGTAATAATTGTTGAATATTAATTAATAATTCTTTAATAATATGTAATAATTGTTGAATATTGATTAATAATTCTTTTATAATATGTAATAATTGTTGAATATTGATTAATAATTCTTTTATAATATGTAATAATTGTTGAATATTTATTAATAATTCTTTAATAATATGTAATAGTTGTTAAATTATTATTATAATTCCTTGGGATATCTTTTGAGGTGATAAAATACAATTACTCAAGTTTGTAAATAACGAAAATAAAAATAAATTAAAATTAAAATTCACTGTAAATATAAGGAAATGTTTCGTTAGACGTTTCTTTGTCGCAATTTTGTGAATTTTGAAATGTTTAATACGTTAGACATTTCACAGTAATTTTTGGTTAGACATTTAAATAAGTCATTTGAAATGTCTGAACTGTTCCAGTTTTTTAAACAGTTGAAAAGACGGGTCACCTGAAGATCAAGACTCCTACCCTTCTTTAGTTAGCTTTGTAAGACTAACTAACGAAAATATCACGACTTAACCTAACCAATCGTTAGGTCAACTGTATGTCCTTGACGATTAGTTAGGTTAAGTCGTGATATTTTCGTTAGTTAGCCTTATAAAGGTAACTAAAGAAGGCTGGGAGCCCTGATCTTCAGGTGATCCGAAAAGACTAATCTGAAATGTCTAATGAAATGTCCAATGAATTTTCTAACAATGAAATGTTTAATATATGAAAGTTTAAGGAGTTTAAGTATAAATATAGGTTTATATGAAAATAATTGCTTCACAGAATTATTCGTAATAACTTTTGACTTTCAATTTATACTCATTTCTTCTTGTAATTGGCTATGTATCCCTTTCACATAACTTCCTGTAATTCACATTATCAAAGTCACCTATCAGTTTTAAATATGCGAATTAGTTCTATTAAGTCGACGCTTTTCAAGTGAATACGTAGCTAGTTCAGCTAATTTTTCCTAAAATTTGTCCTCATAGTTTTCCTTCTCAGTTCTGGATTTATGTTGGTTGCACTATCCTGAATTCTTTCTAATTTGTCAGGCTCTTTTCTCAAGTATAAAGTGTCGAACTTAGAGATTGAATCTAGGGTTGGACTACTGAATATCAAGAGATCTAGTTTTAAGGCTAGGATTAGGGTTCAGGGTTACAGGCTGGTTCTCAATCTTTGAGAGACTTTACTGGCAAAGGCTTAGCCGAATAAATCAAATTAATAAATATATAAAAGACACATGGAATAAATTAATAAATGCACTGATATAATAATTGTTTTATCTTCTTTTCGAGATAATCTCTAAATACGAACACTAAATAAACCTCATCAAATATTTTGAAATATTTTTAACCACAGTGCGCATGCGTCTAGGCGTACAGATAGGACTCTAACTTATACAAATGAAATGCTTAGTTTCTACGCCTTTATGTATTTGAAACATTTAAGCGCCGTTTTCAGATAGTTGAAATATCTAGTAAACATTTCAAAATAGCTATTATTCACTTCAGAAAGCTAAGTTCATTATGAGATGTCGAGTAGACGTTTCATATATATAACCAAACGTCTAGTACCATTTAGATAAGGTTTCCCAATCTTTTGTGGTCACGGACCCCTTTCTAACCCTGATAACTTCCGCGGTTGCCCCTCCTTCTTCATAGCGCTAATTTGCTTAACTTTCTAATATAGAATTAAAAATACAAATTGCAAAAATTAGTGTATGACTATTATTTATCATCACAAAAACAAACTTTTACAGTAAAAACTAAGGATCACCTGAAGATCAGGGCCCCCACCTTCTTTAGTTAGCTTTATAAGGCTAACTAACGAAAATATCACGACCTAACCTAACCAATCGTCAAGGCGTACAGTTGACCTAACGATTGGTTAGGTTAGGTCGTGATATTTTCGTTAGTTAGCCTTATAAGGCTAACTAAAGAAGGCTGAGGGCCCTGATCTTCAAGTGATCCAAAACTAAAAATCATGTAAATATAACCCAAATGTCAAACAGAATGTTAAAGGTTAAGCAAATTAAATGTCAAACAAAATGTTAATAAGAAAATGTTTAAAAGGTACATTCTAGAAAAGAGCTTCAACACACCTTAAACTTAAAAACATAAAATTAGTGCGAACAGTCAGGACGTCTGCTTTAGACGTCAGCTTTGATATATTAGGCTTAATAATAACAGACAGCTTCAGCTTTAAATCAGGTTCTACGTCCATTCTGCTTCTGCATTTTGATTTTAAGTAAACGTTAGCGAGGATGTTATTTGACAAAATTATACGAATTATTATTTTTGTTAGTGGACTAATATTTGGAATTCTTTTGGAGATACCACCGCGGAATCTCGGGGATCCGCAGACCATAATTTGAGAAACCCTGATTTAGAATGTTGATCAAAACCCATTTTTTGAAAACAAAACTTGTTTTGTTTCATGAAAAAGTACACCAAAGTTTTTTTTTTTTTTTTTTTGGCGGAAAACTATTTTTCGTTCTTTGAAACAAAAATATTTTCCAGAAATTAAAACAAAATTAAGACTTTTGAAATACGAGAAAACACCTGAAAAAAAATAAGAAAAAATGAAAAACAAGCTAAATTCGGTACCAGCTTTTGATCAGTAATCGAATCAGGAAAATTTTTTTCAATGGAAAATTGAAATTTACCTCAAGATTATCAAGAACGCAGTTAATAAGTAAGATTTTGAACCTTTAATGTAATTTACCTTTTTTGTAAACTCATTCTATGAACAAATTTGGTTTTTGAAAACCGGTTTAAAGTTTTACTTATTTAATGGCTAAATTGATTCAGTTTATCATTTTTGTTTGTGTGATACTGTCGCAGAGTTATTTTGTATCTTTTGTGTAAGGAAGAAATTATAAAATATTATTTAAAATTCACTTTTTTTTGTGAAGTAGATATTATCGTTTGGAAGATCAGAAAGGGATGAATGGATTGAGGGTTAAGAATATTGGTGTGGTGATCATAATTTATCAGGAGGGCCTGAAACTGGTACACCGCTCAGGCTAGACGAATGCGGCCCGTCGCGCTAAATCCTGGATTATTATTATTATTATTATGCAGTAGCGTTGGGATTCGAACACCCAATATCAGTGTTTTCGCTTCGCTTATAGGGGAAACAGTGTTACCCACTGAGCTACTGGCGCTAGTGTATTGTTGTGCTGGTCTGAGATCCTCGTTATGATCTGGATGTGACCAAGTCTATTGTAGACTAAATCTTTGTTTCTTTTCACGTCACTAGTGGATATACACGTCTTGCAATACTCTATTATGAGAGTATATTAATAAATATATAGGGAGAATCTATAGTTTCGTATACATTCAATATTTCATTAATTTATCGTATAAAAACAGTAACTTTATAAAGTTAGGTAAAAATTGTTTGATTAAACTATGGAAACTTTGTCCACAGATTACCTGGAAGAAAGGAAATGATACAATAAAGGAAGGTGTCAAGAAGTCGGTGGAAAGCCTTCCGAATAGCATGCTGAAGTCCATTACGAGTTGGGTGGATGTCAAGCCAAATAAGGCGTATCACAAGAAAAATATCAGCTGCATCGTTTCCCATGATGCTCTCGACGAACCCATTGTGAGGACGATAACGATGTATGTTCAGTATCCTCCGTCAGTGACGATAGCCAAACACTTTATCAAAGCCAAGGAGGGAGACGATGTGAGTATGCTTAAAGTCATTTGTGTTGGTGCTTGCGGTTTCAGTAGCTGGTTTTTGAGGTCAATTCGGAGGAACATTGTTTCGTATACACACACACACACACACACACACACACACACACACACACATTTTAACCATGGAAATTAAAAAAAAATCATATTAATAATACTCGTATGTAGGTTCAAATAAACTAAAAACATGCATAACTAGTAAACTTGTTTTATGTTCATTATAATGAAGCAAATGCGCTTCAGTGGTGTAGTGGTGGTGTGTAGTGGTTAGCGTCGCTGAATACGAATCCATCGGCCCCGGGTTCGAGACCCAACGGCAGCCGGCGCGCAGCAAAACCCAGCTGTTCATCCTTCCACACAATAATGAAAGTGGTTGGTAGATAAATGGGTACCCTAGGTGGCCTAGTGGTTAAGGCGCTGGGCTGTTGATGGGGCGTGGTTCGGATTCCACGTTAAACTGTAGGTCTAAGGTGGAGTGAAAAGCTTGACCTTCGTCAGAATGAACAATTCAGACGGAAGCTAACCAAAGGTTATATATATATATATATATATATATAATTAAACATAAGCTAATGTTTACTTCCTTTTCAAAATGTTTCTAAACATGTTCCAATCTTTTGTATGTGGCGTAAATTAAGTAATTTTAAGATTAATTAAGTATCATAAATTAGGGGCTTACGTGAACAGAGTATAAATTTAAAATTAAAATTAAAAGGGATCACCTGAAGATCAGGGCCCCAGCTTCAATTACCAAATGATATCTTCGTTAAAACTAACGAAAATATCACGACTTAAATTAACCAATCGTCAAGGGCGTCCAGTTGACCTAACCGGGCATTCAATTTAATTTATTATAATATTTGGTACTGTAAAGCAAAAAACAAGAATACATGGGGGGGCCCTGATCTTCATGTGATCCATTAAAAGAATTATAAAATGCGCAACATTTGAGAATCAACAGAAATTAACACACAGAGAGAATTATGAAGACGTTTAAAGAATAATTTAAAGTTACAATGGTTACCTTATTCTCCTATATATGTTCAACGCACCAAGTTATTCTACACTAAAAGATATCCTTCATCAATGAAAACTCTTTTTGGAGGGGAAACATTTTTAGATAGAAATATTTTTAATGCAGTATCACTTTCATGGAAACCGTTTTTCAGATATAAAACATTTTCAATGAGACATTTTTATGTTTTTTTTTTATGTTCTTTTTTTGTTTTTTTTTTACAATTTTTCATGTTTTTTACGGGACATGTTTTTTTTTCTTATGGTGTTAATCGTTCATAATTAACATGCAGAAATACGAGACAGGCCAATAATTATAGATTCGTTCCGGAATCCTGAAGAAGGATATATATATATATATATATATATATATATATATATATATATATATATATATATATATATATGCGCTTCGGTCGTGTAGTCGTTAGCATCGCTGACTTCTAATCCATCGGCACCGGGATTCCCGGTGACGGCAGGAGGCGGCCAGCTAACCCAGCTGTTCATCCTTCCACACAGTAAAAATTGGTTGTAGATACATGGGTACCCTGGGTAGCCTAGTGGTTAAGACGCTGGACTGCTTACCTATGAGTTACATCGTGAGATCGAGCCCGATCGAAGACTTCGTAATTTCTGACCGCTCGTGGTGGGTCGTGGTTCGGATTCCACGTTAGGCTGTAAGTCTAAGGTGGAGCAACAAGCTTGACCTTCGTCAGAATGAACAATTCGGGCGGAAGCAAGGTTTATATATACACCTTTCAACCTTTCAAATGTTCCGTGCGATGATTCTTCTTTTCACGAAATGAAGCTTGTTGCCCCTTATATATATATAGCCCCGCAAGGGGGTTCTAAGCTTGTGCTCTTGAGTGGTCTTTGTGCTCGTTTGTACGTGCTTGTTACAGGAGGTTTCACGTGCGCCCTCCCGGCCCTAGCACCCAAGGATGATGGGGCTCGACCTTGCAGTCCTTGTCATCCTTGGTCTTTTTCCACTTCGACTGTCCCCTCCACCCTTTCTTTTTCCTCTGTCTTTCCTCTCACCTTTTCTTTGTTTTTCCGCCGAGATATGCCCTTTTAAATAGAGGCGAATCGGTTCTTCCCGAACTTAAAAAAAAATAATATATATATATGAGACAAATTCAGATTAGGTTTTAAATATTGGATAGGTTTTACATTTTTTAATATAATACTGACCCATCGTTAGTCCTAGCAAACTATTCTGAATTGAATTTAAAAATGTATTTTACACGAACCTCCTCATATAAATTTCAGAGATTCGTTTCAAATATACGTCTGAATGTAAAATGGAAATAGTACAGGGTGTTTATAAAGTTCCTATCTATTTTGGTGAAAACGTAGCAAAAAGGGTAAAATTCAATAACAATATAATAGAAGGCATACATTTCATAAATACTTGAACATATGATTCTACATGAGCACCATCAGTATCTCTACAGAGTTCGAATCTGTCAGCAGCATTGCGGAACACATTTTGGAGCATGACAGGGGTTATTTTTGTAACTGCTGTTACGATACGAGCACGTAAATCTTGCGGATCTGTAACCCTCGTTTGATAGACGTTTGATTTGATAAAGCCCCATGCAAAGAAATCCAAGGGCGTTAGGTCAGGAGATCGAGCCGCTCAGGGCCTGTTGCCTCCACGTCCGATCCACCGATTTGGAAATCGTTTATTTAGGTACTCCCGAACAATGTTTGCGTAATGACAAGGTGCCCCATCTTGTTGAAAGACGACGGTGTTTAAAATGCCATCTGAATGAAACTGGGACATTTACGTGCGCGTATCATAACAGCAGTTAAAAAATAACCCCTGTCATGTTCCAAAATGTGTTCCGCAATGCTGATGACAAATTCGAACTCTGTAGAGATACTGATGGTGCTCATGTAGAATCATAAGCTTAAGTATTCATTAAATGTATGCCTTCTATTATATTGTTATTGAATTTTATCCTTTTTGCTACGTTTTCACTGAAATAGATAGGGACTTTATAAACACCCTGTATATTACAGGGTGGTCGAAACGTTACTGTTACCGTAACCATACATATGATATGACTTTTCGATCACCCTGTGTATTATGAATATTATAAAATAAATATAAAATTATTTAAAAGCATGTTTTATATATATAACTACAGACCATAAAAAGGGATACTGTCTCAAATTCGCTCATGACATTGATAATACCTTTTAGTTATACACCTTTATGAAGAATAAACATGTGTGGGGTTGCATTAATGCAAATGGTGTGAGTTTGCATTAATGCAAATGGTGTGGGGTCACTTACATTTGTGAATAGGACCGTCAATAGTCACGTTTATCAAGAAATCTTAGAATACTTCATACTGGAGTCTGCAAAACGGCTGCATGCAGACGAACCATTTATTTTTCAACATGACCTGCCTCCAGCTCATGCGGCTCGTGCAACATCCGCGTGGTTTGATGCTCATGAAAATGAAGTACTGCCAGGGTGTAGTGGCAAATTTTAAGGTGCAGGAGCTCTAAGGAATATATAATAATAATAATAATAATAAATAATAATAATACTTCACTTAGACTTGGAATATTAAAAATTTGAAATCACAATTAGAAGCGAGTGCTTTCATCTCAGTCTGTTTGTTGCCAACTACCAAGCATCAACTAAACAAAATAAATAAATAAAATCTGGATGAATGGAGGTGCGGGAGCGGCGCTCCCGTGCGCTCCCGCAGCACTACACCCCCTGAGTATTACTATGGCTAGCTCATTCCCACGACCTTAATCCGATAGAAAATCTTTGGAATATTGGTGAGCAGAAGGTCCAGAAGCGTAAACCAGGAACACTTAGTGAACTGAAGAGGTGTTTGATGACAACATGGCAATCGATAACTACAGAAGAATGCGAGAGGCTTGTCGACTGGATGCCACGTCGATTGGAGGACGTAATCAGGGCTAAGAGTGAACCAACTAAATACTAAAATGTAGAGTAAAAATGTTTTTGATAAAGGTTTAATATATTGGCAGTACTCAATAAACATAATGAATTTATTCTATTTTTTGTAACACGTGAAAAGATATTCTGAGTTTTGTTATGTCCTCTGCAGTGACTTTTCGTTTTCGCTATTTAATAAGGAGTTCCCTATATTTTATTTTATTTTTTCGAAACTGGCACACAGAAATGTCTTTTTGTCATAATGACGTCACAGATACTCGATATTCTTCATAAAGTTGTATAACTTAAAGATAGTATGAATGTTATGAGCGCTTTTGAGACAGCATTCTATTTTTTGGGGGCCCGTAGTTGTGTATATATATATATACAGTGGTGGGCACCGTTAACCAAAAAGTTAACTTCGTTAACCGCTAATCCGTTAACCAAAAAGTTAACTTCGTTAACCGTTAATCCGTTAATTCGTTAAACATGTAACGGAAGTTACCGATAAACCGTTAACGTTAACTTTTATTATAAAAAAAATGAAAAAAACACAATATATATAATTTAATTTTCCCTCTTCTTCTCGTTCTCCATTTTGTCCATGAGATGCATGTTTGCCCTTCATGAAAATTAGCATATCAAAGTTTTCATCAGACAGGGATGATCTCTGGCCCCTCAGGATGTCCTTGCCCATAGAGAACAAACGCTCCACTGCAGCACTGGAGGGGATGGCTGTATTGAACTTGATGAACAAGTCCACCAACACTTGCTCACCCAAGAAGCAGCAGATCTGTCAGCAAGTCCTTGGAGTTGGTCTCCAGCCAGGTCTTGACCAAGTTCTGGGCCTTGCCCTTGAGTGACCTGTGGGCTTCTGCTGCTCTCTTTTGTCTGGATGACAGCACTGAAGAAGTCATCCTCCTCCTCCTCCTCGTTGTTGCTGCCTCCACTGTTGCTGCCCACTTCGTTGGACTGCTGCTTCATGGCCTCCTCGACTGTACCCTCCATGCTTTTCCTCACCCTGGCGACCTTGGTGTTGTCATACTTGTCCAACCAGATGAGGCGAAACCTGGGATGGAAGGCAGCAGCCAGCTGGCATTCGTCATCCTCCAGGAGGGGCCCAAACCTTTTGTCGATGCCTGCCAAAAGTGACTCAGCACTGAAAATAATAGAAACTTTTAAACATTTATGAATTTTTTGGGTTAACGGACTTGAGTAACGGAAGTTAATGTAACGGAAGTTAATTAGCCGATAATGATTTTCAAAGTTAACTTAAAAGTTAAATCGTTAACGAAAAAGTTAACTTCGTTAATTAACGATTAACGGATTAACGGTTTGTGCCCAGCTTTGTATATATATATATATATATATATATATAGATATATAATATATATATATATATATATATATATATATATATATATATAAAATGTTGTTGCGTAAATATTAGGTTCCAGATTTCCTTCAAGCTTACGATCGAATGCGTAATGTTTTTGATTCAGGAAACTGATTTTATGAAATTATTTCTGATCGGTGCCAGTGCCAAATCCGACTTCGTGGCATTATTTCGAAAGAAAAAGTAAAAAAAAAAGAAAACATGAAAAAAAAAGCAAGCAAACAAAAAATAAATTAATTAGGGAAAGAACGATAATAGTATTTGTCGTATTCTTTCACGAAGGGTAAATCAGTTAAAGAGATTCGTTCATTTTATAAGAGCTCTTCAGTTGGAATCCATTTTTTAAATGAAGATGGCGGCCCCAATGTAGTAATACCCAAGACACTAATTAGTTAGTTAATTGTTTAATTAAGTCACATCTTTCATGAGAAAATTTTTTTAAAAAATGAGAATCCAATCAGAGTAAATCAGCCTTGGGAAACAGGGAAGAAAAGTGAAGACCGCTTGGCAGAGAGAGAGAGAGAGAGAGAGAGAGAGAGAGAGAGAGAGAGAGAGAGAGAGAGAGAGAGAGAGAGAGAGATTGTATAGATGAACTTTGTGGTCGTTCTTATTTTGCGACACTGAGGAACTTGCGAAGGTATTCGCGTAATATCGCAAACGAAAGAACGCAACATCCTTATTAACTGCCCGTATCACGCTTTTCTTTCTCAGATCAAATTCACGTGCACCGCCACAGGTAACCCCCCGAATCTTCGTTTCCGATGGGAGGTGAACGGCGTGGCCGTCGTGGGAGATCACGAGACGGAATTCACGTTCATGGGCGTCACGCGAAAGGACAATAACGCGAAAGTCGCTTGTATCGTGTCCAACGCAGTTGGGAACGGTCTTGCCGAGAAAACCATCAGCGTCGAATGTAAGCTTCTTATATTATATATATATATATATACATATATATACTGTATATATATATATATATATATATATATATATATATATATATATATTTCAGTAGTTTTTATTATCAATTAAAAACGTTTTTTAAACAAGTTAAAATTACATTTTATTCGTTTCAGAATTTTACCCGAAATTTTTTCGGAGGTTAAAAAAAAAAAAAATCTTTGATGAGACCCAAAAATTCCAAAATTGGAAGTTTGAATTTTTGAAGAAAAATTAAAATATTTTCCGTCTTTACGATTTTTAAGATATTAATTATAATGAGAAGTAATAAATTGGTATTATTTTGCGAAGATTATAATGAGAGATGTTACTATAATGATAAATATAGTGATATTAATATTGAAGAAGCGTCTGTTAATCTTATAGGACCCAACGCACTTTGCTGGTACAGTTATGGCTAACGTCAGACGATTTTATTCAGTCTGAGAAAAGACCAGTGGGTATCGAGTGGGTTCGAAAGGTTAATGTATATGAACAAGTAATTAATTATTAACAATTAATAATAATAATAATATACATCTCTCTCTCTCTCTCTCTCTCTCTCTCTCTCTCTCTCTCTCTCTGTCAGACAGATACAGTACTTGATCTGGAAATAAAAATGGCTATAAATAACAATGGCTAGAAATAACAAAACGTTCTTTGTTTCAAATTAAATTAAAATTGAAATTTTTAAAGGTAAATTTTAATTTAATTTGAAATAGGCAATATCATTTCCCTCTATTTATCCATTTATCTATTTATCTATTTATCCATTTATGTATTTATCCATTTATCTACTTATCTATTTATATCTCTCTCTCTCTCTCTCTCTCTCTCTCTCTCTCTGTATATATATATATATATATATATATGTTAGTTTCTTATGTGTTACCTTGTATTACTAAGGTATATAAATGATATATTATACAAGGTGATCCAAACATTACTGTGTATTGTCGTGGTGCACAGTGACTTTTCGATCACACTGTGTAATATTATATTGCATTATATTATATTACATTTGTTTACTTGATCGTTGGGTCAGACAAACCGGTATTCCGCGAAGAGCCGCAGGACGTCGATGCTGACGAAGGGAAGAAGGTCGTCCTCAAATGTTTGGTGGACAGCAACCCTCCGGCAGAAATCGTTTGGACGCATGAGAATTCGCAGAAGGTACACACACACACACACACACACACACACACACACACATTTTCGTAGCAGTAATACATTCTATTATCGTTAAAGAGATACTATATACTCTAATCTAACCAGAGTTAACTTCATGTTAATGATCCAAACATCCCCACTTTATAAGGGGGCTTCGTCCCCTATAAGCGCTCGAAAATAATTTTCATTGGCGGGTGACCCTCAATTCATAGGGTACCAAGTCCTTTAATATTTATTCTTCATAAAAAATACATCCTAATCTAACCTAAACTTGTTTAATTTAACTAATGTAACGCGACTTTGTCTAACTATACATGAATTTGAATAGAAATATTTCATGTCAAGGAAATGGCGAAAGTTTTCTCCAATAAAATATTAGTACTTTTTGTGTACCAAAATGTGCTTAATCGTAATTTTGCTACAATCTAATCGTCTAACCGAAGTGATGCTTTTGACTCGTCAAAGTAATACATCACTTTTAATGAGTTCGAGCAAATGGATATGTATCTCTCGCGTGGCAACCTAAAAGATTCTGTGGCATCAGTGTCAAGTCATTTTATTTTATTCCTGCCTCTCTCTCTTTTTTCTCTTTTTTTCTCTCTTTTTTCTCTCTTTTTCTCTCTCTGGGTGTGTCTGTAGGACAGTGTTAGGTGTTTCCCTTGGATGATGATTTTTTTTATGTAGGAAGGAAAGGCCAAGGGCGAATGCCCGCATAAACGCCCCCCCCTCATAGAGGGAGAAGAGAGCTAAAATCAAAGTTTAGGGTTTTCAAGATGCCTGGACACTCTACGTTTGAAAGATTGGAGGTCAGAGACAGGGGGAAAGATGGGTTGAGAAAGAGTGTTCCGGAGTTGACCGGTTGAGTAGATGAAAGATTGAAAATACCGATTATTGCGTTAGGGAGTTGGGCAGAAAAGGAATGAGAATGTGTAGAAAGTCTGGTACTGCGTGCTCTCCTTAAAGGAGGAGGCATGTAGTTAAAGAGTTCAGAAGAGCAGTGTCCGTTGTAACAACGATAATAAAGAGAGAGAGGGAGAGGGAGATTGAAGACAGTCAGTAAGAGGCGGGGAATTGATGAGGCGAAAAGCCTTTGATTCCACTTGGTCAAGTAGAGATGTTTGGTTGAGCCACCTCACACATGAGAAGCGTACTCCATACAAGGGTGGACAAGAACCCAGTACAAAGACAGCAACTGAGTCGGGGTGAAGAAACTGCGGAGGCGGTACAACACACCTAACCTCTTAGAAGCTGTTTTGAAAAGAGATTATATGCGACCTTTCCACGAAGGAACACGAGAAAAGGAAACGCTAAGAATGTTAAGAGAAGAGGAAGGATTGAGTTGTGTGCTGTTGAAGGTAAGGGGATAGCTGTGTTCAAGATTGTGATGAGTAGACAGATGGAGGAACTGAGATTTTCAGGCACTGAATGACAAAGTTTTCTCTTTCCCAGTCAGAGATAGTAGAAAAATCAGAGGTCAGGTGCATCATAGCCATCCTCCACGAATCATGGAGCGACTGTTGAGAGGGATGCTTTGCGAAGCGGGTGGAGAAGTGAAAAGTGGAATCATCAGCATAGGGGCTACGTCGTAGCCAATGTCGTAACACCGCTTCCCACTTATCAGCGAAGTTAAGCGACATTGGGTCGGATAGTAGTTGGCTGGGAGACCGTCCGCTGCGTCCAGACTATGTAGCGACCCGTGGTTCGGATCCCACGTAAAGCTGTAGGTCCCCTCCGTCATATGACCTTAGATGTTGCGAAGGAGGTTAAACAAAACCAATAATTATTTATCATCAGCGTAGGAGTGGATAAGACAGGAAGTGAGACTTAATAGATTTTATTGATAAATAAAAAGGAAAAGAGTGGGTGACAGGACAGAGACCTGGGAACACCACTGTTAACAATTTTAGGAGAAGAACAATGGCTATATACAACTGTAGCTATAGATCGGCCAGGAAGGAAATCGGAGATGAAGGCACAGACAGAAGGATAGAAAGCGAAAGGGGGCAGTTTGGAAATTGAGGATTTGTGCCAGACTCTATCAAAAGCTTTTGATATGTCTACCGCAATAACAAAAGTTTCACCGGAATCCCGAAAGGAAGATCTACAGATCTACCGAAGCTAAGGCTAACAAATACCCTAAGATCCACTCTAAGATTAGCCTGAGAGAAGGAAGAGAGTAGGGGCAAGAAGATCGCCAGTAGAGCGTCCCTTGCGGAGCCCATATTGACAATGTGAAGAAGGCTGTGAGAAGGGAGGTATTTAGAATCTTCCTATTAAGGATAGATTCAAAACTTTAGAAAGGCAAGAAATCAAAGCAATTGGACGATAGTTGGAGGGTTGAGAGCGGTCACCTTTCTTTGGGACAGGATGAATGAAAATGAACTTCCGAACATGAAGAAAATTACCAGATGAAAGAGAAAGACGAACGAGTTCGTTAGAACAACGGGTGGGGGGGGGGGGGTACAACATCAGAACCGTACGCCTTCCTAAAATTGAGCCTAAATAAGGCAGATAAAACATCTTTGGAAAGATTCTAATTTCAGACATGATTAAGAGGGAAGGGGAGATGGAGGAATAGCACCGGAATCGTACAGGGTTGAGTGGATGGTGAAAATTTGATCGAAGGTTTCAGCTTTATCAGAAGAAGAGACGGCAAATGAGCCGTCAGAATGGAAAAGAGGAGGAAAAGAAGAAGTAAAATTGTTGGAGAGGTTTTTGGCTAGGTGCAAGAAGGAATGAAAATAATTAGAATTGGATAGGTTTTCACATTTTTGTGTGATGAAAATTTTTGCACGATTCCGGGCAAATAAGCTGAGTGAGAGTCAGGAATTGGATGGCGACGGTACCTTCTGAAAGTCTTCTCTTTGTTGCGGATAACATTAGAGCAAACAAAGTTAAAGCAAGGTTATTTTATATTCGTCGTTGGAATAGAATATGGAATGTACGCCTCCGTGCTCGTAAGAATCACCTCCGTGATTCGCTCAGCACACTCAGAGGGGCCTCGGCCACGGAAGCAGTAATAATTCTATGGGAAATCACAGAAGTATTGCCTAAGGGACTCCAGTCAGCGCACCAAAGTGCCAGATTCCTTGAGAGGAGACAAAGACCGAATTGGAGCGATAGGACAGGAAACAGATATAAGATTATGGTCGGAGGAGCCCAACGGAGAAAAACATTTGACAGATTAAGGAGAAGGATGAGAGGTGCGAAATAAATGCAGAATGTTGGGCCTATCTCCAAGGCGACCGGGGATATAAGTAGGGTGCTGTGCAATTTGCTCTAGGTCATTCAGGTTAGAAAAATTGTAAGCTAGTTCACCAAAGGGGTGTTAGTAAAATAAGCCAACGGTGATGGTTGAACATTGAAATCTCCTGAAATGGAGATTTAGCAAAAGAAGAGTGGGTGACAGGTGACTTTGGAGATGGGGTAGTCAAACAGCTTTGATAGTCAGTAGAATTTAGAGAAAGGTAGATAGCGCAGATGTATTTAGTTTGAGATTGGCATGCAAGCCGTACCCAGAGGGTGTAGACTTCGAAGGATTCAAGTTCGGAATAAGAATGCAAGTTAGGTCATTGCGTACATATGTGCAACATCCACCTTTGGAGTGAAATTGAGTATAGAGAAAGTAAGAGGGTACAGAAAAGGGGGTTGCTGTTAGTCGTTCCAGACACCTGAGTTTCAGTGAAGAAGAGAAGGTGAGGGTTAGAGGAGGAAAGGTGGTGTTCAACAGATTGAAAATTTGAGGAAAGGGCACGAATGTTGCAGAAGTTTATGAAAAGTAAATCAAGCAGAGGCCCAGAACATCCTGAATGGGCAGTAGCAGAACCAGCCCCGCTGGCCCGGTTTGTGTTCCCAGTATCGACAGCGGGGGAGCAAGAAGTGGGGATGTTGTGGGGAATGTGGGGAAATATCGCCAGGCTGTTATTACCTTTTATCTTGAAGTAACCGAATGGTCAACCCCCGGGTATCCGAGTCCTGTGGTCATGAGAAAGAAAAGCCCAGTAAAGCCTATATAGCTTAAGGACCAAATAAAATAAATAGTACAACTTCACAATTATTTATGTAATTGTAAATTGTAAAACCAATGTATTATTATTATTAATAAAGATTATTCAATTCAATGATTTGAATTCTCGTGCGGGATAAATTATATATATATATATAATTGAAATACCTATTTCCGGCTTGTTTAATTAATTAAATTGAGTTGTACAACAATTTAATTTCCCGTTATTAAACTGGGAAATGCATAACAAATGAAATCGTAAATTACATTTCAATTTTCAAACTTTTTTCAGGTGACTGAATAAAGTAATCTATATTTTATTTTAAAAACAGATTGCAGTTCAACATTTTATACGTTATAATAAAACTGGCCTTGCTACAAGCGTTATTTTAGTGTTGATTTATCAAGAGTAAAATAACACGTAACAGAACAGTTTTGTTACATTTTATAACGTACCGGTCAACGCTGGAACAATCTTCCTCAATCCATCTTTCCTCCTCTCTATGACCTCCCATCTTTTAAACGCGGAGTGTCTAGGCATCTCGAAAATCCCGGACCTTGATTTTGGCTCTCTTCTTCTTCTATGAGAGGGGCGCTTTTTGCGAGCATTTGCCCTTGGCCCCGCCTTCCTGCATTAAAAAATATTTATATGTGATTAATGATACATAGAGAATTTTTTTTTTTAGTCAATTTTCTAGTCGCTCTTTGAAAGTTAGTTTAATTACTAAGTCCCTAGTTATTTACCTTAAAGCTCGGTATCACGGGCGAGAGCCCCTATCTTTGAGCTTTTTCTCGAAATAGAGCTACCTTCTTTAGGTACTGGGTCCCCGCTGGATGGGGGCCAATGGAAAGTTGTGAGAACATCTATAAGGAAGCAAGGTGGACTCGGCCTCTTCCCCGGCGGCTTAAGTTTACCATAAAAATATCACATATTTGTTTGATACCCGCCTTTACCCATACTAAAATTATCAATAATTCTTTTAGCGTTGAACTCGTCAATTTATTAGTTAAATGGAGTTATATATGAGCCTAGTCAATTGAACAAGATCACAAACCTATGAGGAAAGTCATTCAACTTTTTTACAATATATGCCTCGTGCATTTGACAAGTAACTAAAATTTTTATTGTATATCATCTGACTACCCTACTTCTTAACGAAAACAGTGTATTTGATTTCCCTCATATATTTCATACGAGTAAGCTGACTATAGATATCAATATAGTAATAGTGCATTCACTAGTATCCAAGATTTACCAACATCTTCTCTGACCACTTTACTTGTTAAGGAAATACAATGCATTTGACAACCATTACATATTTCGCAAAAGCAATTTGACCATATGTACAGTATATGTAAAATATACAAATATTTTAGTTACCCATATAAAAATTATATACAGTAGTACAAATGTAACCAAATAATTTAATGTGTTAATGTAATGTAATTTGGCAGTTATTCAGTTTTATGTAATAATTTGCACATTATACTACTCGTATGCGTTTTCAGTTCATGTCAGAACGTGTTTATTTGCAAATATTTATGCTGTAATATACAAGATGCAAACCCTGAATAAAATTGTTTGGTATAGACAGGGTGTCCGAAATGTTCCGTGAAAAGGAAATTATTTATGATTATTCTCGTAATGTATATTCACACATCTTTACAAAAATTCTTCGAAACATCACTGGGGGTTACCAAACATCGTATTTCATATTGCGAAGATCTGTAGGGAATTCAATTCGAACACCTACTTTGAATAAAACTAATAACGATAACTAATTTCCATGTCACGACGGAGCCTTTGGGACACCACACACACACACACACACACACACACACACACACACACACAAAGTGTATTCTTGAAACGAAAGTAAAGAAAAAAGACCATATAAACATAGGTCGAGAAACCCGTAGGTTTCGAGCTAACACGAGACAGGAAAATAAAACTCCTAAAGATTTTTTACATTTTATGCAAATACACAGTGTGATACATGGCAGATATGTGGGCTGTGGCAGAAGTGGATGTATCTGCCGGCTTAAGCCGACCAGCCCGCCTCACCTCACCACCCATTCCCCTCCCTCTCTCTACCCTACCCTTCTCATCGTAAACTACTGCTAACCACCATTCCCTCACTTGTTCATACTTACTCATTTTCCCCCTTTAACTATCTCTCCTCTATCCTATTTTGCGACGTGCTGAGGCATGCATTCACGAAGTAGGAAAGAATTTCGAACATTTACTTTAATGAAGCAAATGTATCACATTGTATTTGCATAAAATGTAAAAATATCTTTGCGTTTCACTTTTTTGTCACGTGATATAGCTCGAAACCTACGGGTTTCTCGACCTGTTTAGCATTTATTATAACAAAATATGAAAATAGCCTGTGATGACGAGAGAATATTTTTAATTAAAATAAAATGGTAAAATTATAGTTTACAAATTTATGTTTTTGTCAATGAACAAACAAAAATTCTTTCTCGTGACGCGTTTACGTTTCGTTTCGCGTTCGAGGAAATGTTATAACAGTTGAATTCAAATTGAAATTAATAGGGATAAACTAGAATTGAAATTGGTTTTACAGATTCTCACAGTTCCAAAACTAATTCTCTCTCTCTCTCTCTCTCTCTCTCTCTCTCTGCAGGTCCTTGGTCACGGGGCTAAATGGAGTATCACGGTAGACAAGAACACTCGAGGCATCTACAGGTGTAGAGCTGCTGCTCCTGGATTTTCGGAGGCAAGTAGTAATATATATATATATTAGGGTGTCTCTTATTTTCGAAGTGTTGATTTTTTTAGGTTGCGCCCCCTCAACCAGTTCCATTGGTTGAAAAAACATCATATATAAAATGTTTTTTGGATTGAACAATTTTTAGAGGTCGCCCCCGCTTATTAAATTTCATAAAATATAGCTATTATTTATGCAATTAATATTTGAAATTACTAGCAGTTGTCAAGTATACTAAACATATGTTTTTAATTAATTAATCATCATATTTATGATGAATTCAATTAAATGAATATATTAGAGATAATTGTCAAGTTTGTAGCTGAAAATATTGCTTGATAAGTAGGCTGACCATATTTCCTTGAGACAAAAACGGGACATTGGGATGGCAAAAAAGGGACGGGGTTATGTAATATTCTGTATTCATGAAAAGTAAGTACATAAACATATTGAGCTTACAATTATTCTTCAGTGACAGAACCCATACAAAAACCCATAAAAAACGGTACTGTCCCGTTCAAAACGGTACGTATGGTCAGCCTATTGATAAGACAAGATCAACCTAAAGAAGCAATTATCCAGTCTAAAACTGAACTAATTCAGTTTGCTAGATCCCAGGCATCTATGCTACGGGATGACTATCAAGAACTTTTGGATCTGTCCATCATCTTTCTTGGAGGTGTCCCCAATAAAGGCATCAAGTTTCGTGCACCAGGTGCCATGCATCGAGCTCGCTGGATGTCCAAAGCGCTCTATTCTATCAAGATGTGGCTTTTTCGAAACCAGTTCAAGATGACTAAGACTGAAGAACGAGGAATTCGAGATCTTTCCCTTTTTTCTGTTCTCATCTATATGAAGGTTTGGACAACATCCTCACTCCCTATTGAAACCCCATTTAATGACTGGCTCCTTATGAGGTCATTGATTAATTATCCTAACAAAAAGATTTCTGATGCAACTAAAAAAAAGCTCTCTAAACCACTTATGGTACCTGTCTGAAGAAGCAGTTGGTCTTGCTTTCTTTGATGAGCGAATTACTACAGATGTAAAGAAACGCATGGTAAAGGCATTAGAAGATGAGTCCACTGATATACCACCCAAGCGTCCTGGGATTCCTGAATCGACCTTCTACTCTGGTGAAGGACTACACCAACTTGTTACAAGAAATACTAGAGAATTCTTTACTAAGCTGAATTTGCCAGAAGGATTTCTGAACAAGGCACCCAGCACTTGGACATCCAACTGTGAATATTTAAGGGCCAGAGCTATTGTTGCAGCTCTATCTGTTGTAAATGACCGGCAGAACGTGCAGTAGCTTTAGTTCAAGAGCTGAATAAGAAATTGA
>JAJOZX010000153.1:437500-455000 GCA_023014485.1 Bathynomus jamesi
TGGTAATTGGATCAATGTCGAGCGACAATTACATCGATACGTCTTGTTCTGTGATGAGGCTCAATTTATCCTCGACGGTGTCAACAACACTCGCAATTCACATGTGTGGTCAGAAATGAATCCTCATACCATTGTGGAAAGTAAGTTTCACCATCGGTTCAGTGTCAATGTGTGGTGTCAGCTGATTGGTCCGTTTATCTTCGAAGGTGGTCTTACAGGTGACATTTATCTACGATTTCTGCCACTATTAGATGTACCTTTGGCAACACTATTGCGTATGTACTTCCAACAAGACGGAGCTCCTCCCCATTTTAGCCTTGCAGTGAGAACGCATCTGGATGATCGCTTCCCTGGTCGATGGATCGGTCGTGGTGGTGCACAAAATTGGCCACCCAGGTCTCCGGACCTAACCCCTCTAGATTTTTATCTTTGGGGGAGAATGAAAGAGCTGGTGCACCAGAGAAAAGTAGAAACACAAGATGCATTGCTCCGTTGCATTTTGGATGCTGCAACCCTCATAAAGGACAATCGTAATGAACTAATGCGAGCTACACTCGCGATTCACAGACGAGCCGCGATGTGTATTGAGGCCGAGGGTAATCATTTTGAACAGTTATTGAAAATTCATGAATAAAAACTTTAGTAGCTATTTACTCACTTATTCTTATTTTTAAACATTCAAACATCCATAGCTCCATAACCGTTAAGAATCGGACCTATGCTCATACGGAGTTTTTGACTGGAAATGACCTCAGCTATAAGCTCCCGAAGTTATGACATTTCGTCGTGAATCGCCCTGTAGGGATTCGAGGATGCGGAGGTTGGTTGGCTGGCGTGGTGAGTTAGTAATTTTGAAGTTGTTGGGGAGTAGGGGGTGGTTGTGGAGATGGTAATAATCCCTTTAGTTAGACCCGCCCAAATCAGTTATAAGGGATTATTACCATCTCCACAACCAACCCTTACTCCCCAACAACTTCAAAATTATTAAGTCACCATACCAACCAACTGACTTCCGCATTCTCGAATCCCTACATATTCTCAGTATAAAACCAACCCTCAACGACTATAGTTCTTCCTTCAACCTAATCATAGCCAGATAAACTCTCCCGCTTCACCCACTGGAAAAGAAACCTACAATCACTCATCTTAATTCTCAAACAATTCCGATACAAATATCCCAACATTCATCCAATTGCCAACACTTTTTACAATTTTTTAATTAAATAATTCTATTAAAAAAACCTGGTAAGGTTTTGTTACAATATTTGTCACCTTTTTAACTTTTTTATATTTTAACTGTTACTTTGTCCTTTTGAATCTTTTCGGTTTGACGGCCTGTAATATTTATTAACATTACTTATTTTTCATTGTCCAGTTTTAATCGAGGATTTCAAAAATAACATTCATGTTTTAGAGAAACAAATAGTGAGGCAGTTATGTGCAATTTAACAAATTTAAAATATATATTTTTAAACCGTATTGGGATTTTTTTGGTTTGACGGCCGGCGGAAAAAAATGAGTCATGGCTACGGGACCGTCAAATTCTAGACTCTACCAACTGGTTAGGTTAACTGAATGCCCAGTTAGGTTAATAGAATGCCCGGTTAGGTCAACTGTACGCCCTTGACGATTGGTTAGGTTAAGTCATGATATTTTCGTTAGTTTACTGTCAAAACAAACGAAAATATCATAACTTAACCTAACCAATCGTCATTAATCCTCGATTAAAACTGGCCAATAAAAAACAATACTGTTAAAAAATATTACAGGCCGTCAAACCGAAAAGATCCGTCCTTTTTTGTACTTTTTATATATTTTTAATTTTTCTACACTTAATGGAAATATATTATTAATATATTATAGGATTATCTCATTATATTTTTGTATACATTTTTGTTGTTCATTATATTTAATTATTTTTCTCATATTTGTTTTAACTTTTTAGCACTGATGATGGGAGTTAAATTTTTCCGAAACGTTTGCCAATAAACTTCAATATGTACCATCCCCTCGTCCTCTTATTTCTCAATATATATATATATATATATATATATATATATATATATAATATATATATATATATATAATATATATATATATTACAGTTCAGCGCAAGTGATTTTGCATAATGCAAAAAATGACCCTAACCAGTATTCGAATCCGGACCCTCTGAGTAAGGGTTGTAGTGCTAACTTAAGTCATAATAAGCGCAGTGGTTAGTGCCCGTGACTCCTATTTAGAGTTCTCGTGTTCACACCATAGTAGAGATTAATTATATATATATATATATATATATAAGTTCATTTGTATGTTGGAGATTGAAAGTTTGTTGTGAATTTGAAGGTGGAAAATGAGATGGAAGATTGTTTTCAAATTTCAGATTTCTCGCACAATGGAAGTGTTTATGAGAAGTTCACCGGTTGTCCTCCCAGACCAGATTTCTTACGGGTTGGAGGGCGATACAGTGGAAGTGGAGTGTGAGATTGAATCCATGCCAAGGCCATCGGAGGTGGAATGGTCAAAGGACGGCGTCATCCTCAACCCGAGTAAGATAGAGGAATGTTTTTGGTGGAAAAGTTGTAATTTTAGTCATAAAGTGACAGTTCACTTTAATTTTTCACTTAATTGATCACGACACTTGTTTCGAAAAGTATGATTTCTCGCTTGCTTTTAAAACAGAAGGGGAGAGGCACTGAACATCTTTCTTCTCTCTCTCTGTCTCTCTTTCTCTCTCTCTCTCTCTCTCTCTATCTATCTATCTATCTATCTATCTATCTATCTATCTATCTATCTATCTATCTCTGTATGTACACATAATTTTGACATAAATTTCTTCTGAAAGCAACGTCAACGATTTACGACAGAGAAGAAGTGAATACGTCACAAGGGGTGAAGAATGTATTGAGGATCCACGATGCATTGGCGTCATCGTTTGGGTTCTTCAACTGCACTGCCAAAAACAGTTACGGATCGAACACGGCCATTATCGAACTTAGAAGGAAACGTAAGAGATCTCACATTTGTTCTTTGTTCTTTATTTGCTTCTGTTTTCGTTGTTTTTTACTTAATAACTTTGTAAAAGTTATGAAAAGTATTGTTTTTGCGCTTCGTTTTTTACCGTTTTTAACCCTTTCGGAGCGGCGTATCTAAATATAGTCTACCCGAAATATGACGCATATTGTACGTCATTAGTGTCGAGAGGGTTAAGTCATGTCTGGCTTTGGCATTTGAGTTGTTTTTTTACTGAATTTCGTGAATGTTAAGGAAAACTTTCCTTAACGATCGATGCCGATGATTCGATACGTGCATAAACGAGAATTTAAATTCTGTACCGATTCATCGATTTGTTGTATACCTGGTATGCCATATATTAAAACCAAGCTCACCCTCTCGTCTATTGTATTGTTAATTTCGCAACCATCCCCTACCTAAAAGAAAAAAAATAATATTTTATAGTCAACACTGAAAATTCCTATGATGCGCGACTTTTGCGCCACCCTGTACATGAGAGAGAGAGAGAGAGAGAGAGAGAGAGAGAGAGAGAGAGAGAGAGAGAGAGAGAGAGAGAGAGAGAGAGAGAGAGATTTGCCTGCATAATAAAATCCAGTGAAGACAAATAATATAATTTAGAGGAAAAGGCATTGAACGAACAATTAAGCTTCAAAAACGGGCTTTATTTCACAATACGATATTGATCCTTGGATGTGTTTAGCTTTTGCACGAAACGAAAACTTTGCTAAACCTTATATAATTTTGACACTCGCGTTCCATTTAACATTTACTGAAGGCGGTTCGCTGTTAGCTGTCATCAAGGGCGACAGACTCCGTCATGCTAATATTTGATTGAACGAGTTTTTATTTAATGGGGACGATCGAAAGGTGACCTCAAATCCCATCCAAGTTTTTCAGTCTGATTTTTTTTTTTTTTTAAACAATTTGATTTTCAACTTTTAATATTTGAATAAGGAATATTGAGTATCTGTGACGTTATTATGATAAAAAGACACATCTTTGTGCCAGTTTTGAGAAAAAATTAGCAAAAATCTTATTAAATAGTAAAAAGTTAATGCATAGCGACATACCAAAAATTATAATTTTATTAGAATCGTCCTTTTTTTGCTTTAAAATTTCAATTTTCTTCTTTTTTTCATATTTAATTCTTTGTCCAGTGTTCGTTTTCATGTTGCTTTTATTTACTTCCTTTTATTATTTTATGCTCTGTCTGTCTGTCTATCTGTCTATCTGTCTGTCTCTCTCTCTCTCTCTCAAAAATTTATAATTTTATCACCCTTTCTTTAATGTATTTTTTTTTGTCTTTAACAAACTTAAATTTTTATTTGTAAACTCCTTTTTTTATTATTTCCGCTTTGAATTATTAATTAATTATTAATTATTAATTAATGAGGAAAATAATATAAATTTTTAAAAAACTTTTAAAATTTTTTAAACTAAAGAAAGTTTATATTTTCTCATAAGATTTACTTTTAAAAGAAATATAAAAATGAATAGCTTTTTTAATTAATATTAAAATAATTATTAATTTACAATTATCATTAAATTTCATTTTAAAATTTTAAATTGGAATGTGTTAATTTAAGTACTGTGACGTCATACCAAACTTTTTTAATATAAAATATATTAAAAAATACATTAATTTTGTTACATATTCTTTTTTCATCAATTCTTTTCATCGTTTAAGGATTTGAAGTGAGTCTGAGTTAAGCGATAATATAATAATGATGATTTAATGAAGAGGGGTCAGAGCTTGGCACAGCGCTCGGGCCAACTGATGCAATCCATTGCGCTAATTCCTATATTATTATAAATATCATCACCGGGAGTCGAACTCGGATTCTCGATCATGATTTTAATAACAACATTCCTGTCATAACATTCTTGTATCTACAAATACATATCTAACTGTATAACTGAAACTTGTTAAAAATAAAATATCCGCTGTTTGGTTAAAATTATTAAACAAAGTCTTTCTAAAAGAATATTTTCATCAATGCTATATAAAGAACGATCGTATAACACCCCTACTTAAGGGTCGTGATCCTGCGTTAGCAACAAATTACAAACTGGTGTATTGAATTTTTGTATTTAGCAAAAGTTTTTGAGAAAATTGTAAACAGTAGAATTCAACAATAATTTAGAATTTATACGATTTATTATATCGAAATCAATATGGTTTCCTTAAGAATGAAACTGGAAATTGCTATGATAAATCTTAGGGAAAACGCGAATGTCGCTAAAGAGAGCAAATAATTATGATTTCCATGTGATTTTCATGTAATATTATAGGTACTTAATTAACAAACTATATTGTTGTGGCTTTAGAGGAGCTATCAATGATTGGTTAAAAGGTTATTTGTTCAATAGATATCAGTTTGTATCAGTAAAAAATGGCTGTTCAGCTAAACTGATTGTAAATCATAGCGTACAGCGTTCATTTCTCGTATATAGTATTACTTGTTAAATTCCCCCCTATTTAACTGTCAATTCTTTCGACTGTATTTATACCATGTCTATAAAAATGACTTTTAAGACTTAATGTATAATGTATAACATGACTTACATATTACTTAATCATAACGACCTACGAAAGAGATATATTTTATCTTTTAATTAATTTGAGAGCCCAGGAAAGCCTAAAACTTAAGTGCCAATAAATAAATAAGTAAATAGTTTCAAAATAATAATAATAATAATAATAATAATAATAATAATAATTATTATTATTATTATTATTATTGTCACAACTCCGGACCAGAAAAATAGAATACTGCCTCAAATGCGATCATGACTTTGATAATACCTTAAGTTATACACCTTTATAAGGAATATCGAGTATCTCCAACGTTATCATGATAAAAAACACATCTTTGTGCCAGTTTTGAGAAAAAAATGAGCAAAAATCTTATTAAGTAGTAAAAAGTTAATGCATGGCGACATACCAAAATATTAGGATATCTTGTCAAGTGTTACAAAAATATAGAATAAATTCATTACAGTATGTTTATTGAGTACTCCCAATATATTAAACCTTTATCAAAGACTTTTTAACTCTGCGTCTTGGTATTTAGTTGGTCCACCTTTAGCTCTGATTACGGCCTCCAATCGACGTGGTATCCAGTCGACAAGCCTCTCGTATTCTTTTGTAGTTATCGATTGCCAGGTTGTCATGAAACGCCTCTGTGTTCTTGGTTTACTAAATCTTTGGAATGTTGCTAAGCAGAAGGTCTAGAAGTGTAAATCAGGAATACTTAGTGAAATGAAGAGGTGCTTGATGACAACCTGGCAATTGAATACTACAGAAGAATGCAAGAGGCTTGTCGACTCGATGCCACGTCGACTGGAGGACGTAATTAGGCTAAGAGTGAACCAACTAAGACAGAGTTTTAAAGTCTTTGATAAAGGTGATGAATTTGTTCTATTTTTTGTAACACCTGAGAAGATATTCTAATATTTTGGTATGTCGCTATGCATTAACTTTTCACTATTTCATAAAGATTTTGCTATTTTTTTTTCAAAATTGGCACCAGAGGTGTTTTTTTATCTTAATACCATCAGAAATACTTGATATTCCTCATAAAGGTGCATAAGTTAAAGGTATTATCAAAGTCATGAGCGCATTTCAGAAAATTTTCTATTTTTTCGGCCCGGAGTTATATTATAAAAATACGCAAATAATTATATTTATTTTTTTTACTTTAGTTTGCCATTTGAACAAGGAATTAGCAATTAAAATTGCTTTCAGAGGTTTGTATAATTTAAACAGTTACTTATAGTTGAATCTCTCTCTCTCTCTCTCTCTCTCTCTCTCTCTCTCTCTCTCTCTCTCTCTCTCTCTCTCCACTGATTGTAGATAATCAAATGTACTTTTAGTTAACGTTTTTATTCAAATTATTATTATTATTATTTCTGTATTTGTGAATTGAGTTTATATACGTGGTTTTAGAACTGAGGACCGGTGACAGTACTTCTTGTGAGCTATTAAAATTAAAAAATGCATTACAAAATGCATTTTTGTAACTTTTAAAAATTTAATACAGCGGAATGATCTAAAGGGATTCGAACACTGAACAAAATTTTTATTTAATTTAAATAATAAATGTTTGGATTTTAGACTAAGAAAGTAATGTGTTTAAAATTACGAGGTTCACACTTGTTCAAAATGAATTGAACAGAAGTATTCATTTACTTCAAATTAAATTTGTTTTAGACCATCATAAATTATATATATATATATATAGATATATAATTATATATATATATATATATATATATATATATATATATAGAATAGAAACGACATAAGTATTAAGGAACGTTTCTGCACACGAGGAGGAGAGATAACGAAATAATGAAAAATGAGGCGGTCATTGCAGTTATTTGCATATATATATATATATATATATATATATTTGGAATAAATCACTTTCATACTTCTTACATAAAATCAAATTTTAATTGAATATAATCTTATGTGTTTAGTGTAAAATTTTCATTTCATTTTCATTTCATTTTCAAATGTATTTCAAGTAGAATCATTTATTTTGTTCATATTTAACTAAACTGCAATGATAATTCTGAACACGCTACTTTGTTTGACTAAAATCGAAACAAAGTTTTATTTAAATTAAATAAACAGTTTTTTTGAGCAGATGTTAAAATATCTCGTATTAACTTCAGAAGCATTTAATAATATATATATATATATATATATATATATATATATATATATATATATATATATTATATATATATATATATATATATATAATTATATATATATATAAATTAAGGAGTTTGTAAACGAGGTTGAATGGCGAAATGACAATTATTTGTATACAAATCGAAACGCTCTTCAAAGGGAGATTCGAGACACTCTTTAAAGAGAGATTTACTGATTTTTGTATGCAGTAGATTTTAAATATTATTTCTTTTAATACTTGATTGAAACTGCAGGAAAAACTTTTCTTAGCGACGTGTTTCTACAAACAGTTTTTCAAGTATTTTTCTTCTCGAGATCTGGCTAACTGATAAAACTGGTTTTACTTTAGAATTGGGTGGATTCGATTCCTTTACTTTATGTAGAAATATGCTTTCGGGGGAGAAAAAGTTTACGTTGCGGGGCACCTGATGAGTATTCAACTAATTGGTAATTTTTGTGATTACTTCATATATAGAATATATTTATAAAATAGGTTATTGATCTATTAATGATTTCTTAAATAATTTGACGACACTTCAATTTGATTTTTAAAGATTTCGTCCTCATTGACATTTTAAATAGTACTGAATTCCCTGAAATTGTCTCGTTTCAAGGACTTCCTTGGCAGTTTTCTTTCATTTTCATATATACCGTAGGTGAAGTTCATATCGAACGATTTAAGTCTCATATGACATTCCCTGTCATTGATACTGATCACTTAATGCCGAGGGCTACTGTTAAAAAACCAAACCTTAATACGCTAATTGAAAGATAGGAGTAGGTGATAAAAATAATCTTTATGTTTCAAAATGAAGCTAGAAAAAAGTTTACTAACTTTATTATTAATGAAACTTTGTTTATCCTTGGCAAACTTTTGATAATAGTTGCATTCCAACCCGAAAATTTGTATGAAAGTAAGAATTTTCCGTGGATTACTAAAGACGTTCAGCTTTTAATAAAGGAAAAAGAGTATTCCTTTAAATCGATTTGAAAAGAGGTTACATTTTCAAGTCGTTAGAAGAGTGTAGAGTTCGAGGTTTTCCGGGTGTTTCGGTAACTCGTCCATTAACTCGTTCGTGGGTTGGTGTGTGACGACAACGACATAAAATACACATACGTAACACTAAGGATGGTAGCGTAACCGCAGAACACATCACCCGAAATTTATACATACCAGATAATAATTTTCTGATGTACTGTAATGTGTTTTAACGGAATCTCCGTTTTTTGTGCAACTGAGCAGGTTTTGAGATAAGTAATTTTTCTTTCAAGAAATGTATATCTCGAAAGCTGCTCAATTTCACAAAAAACGAATAGCAGATTTTGTTAAAACGCCTCAAAAATACATCAAATATTTTCTAGTATGAGAATAAAAACCCACTCTAATAGACAGAGTTTATTTCCACGACAGTTTCGACGCCCACTCTAATAAACTCTGTCTATTAGAGTGGGTTTTTATTCTCATATTTTGACCTTCACGTAAAAAAGTGAAGTTTTTTGCATTTATTTTCTAGTATGTAATTTCATTTTCTTTATTCTAACCTAACCTAACCTATAAAATTACACTTTTTCACACGCTTACTCTTACGGTCAGTATACTGCCTATTACAGTAGAAAATATTTCGGTATTTTCTATAATTACATTCTTTTCTACAGTTCGGACGTAAACAAATTTTTAATATCACAACGTGATTTGCAAAAAAACCCAAAGCTTTATCTTCGTCTAAGGCAACAAGACGAATTAAGACTTCAAAGTCTACTTTACAACCGGCACAGTTCATGGTCACAGAAACACAGAAACAAAGAAACAATTATTTGCTGCCAATACTTTCGGCAGCCAATTTTGATTAGGGTAACATATTAAATATTAATTTTTTATCATAGTAATATTCATTTGCACAGCATATGAAACATTTTCTTTCATTATTTTTTACAAGGATTCTGAATATATTGTTGTTTTTCTATAAAGGTTTATTTAGGTGATGTGTTCTGCGGAATAATAACCGATTAATTTTTTTGTTTTTTCCCTAGACCACAACCAAGTAAATTAATATTGTTTATCGTTATATTAACTTCAGAATTTAACTTTAGACCATTAATATAAATTGTTTTATTATCAAACACCAACATTTTTATACTTTTGATCTTATGTTCATAAATTATATCTATTTGCTTCACACTTACGTTATATAATTCAGTAGACAAGGTTAAACCTTGACCAAAAATCAAGTAATTCCATCAGAAACTATATAGCCTCTCGCATGATATAAATAAAAGCCTCGGGCCGTGGATAGATTTTTCTATTTCGTTAGTCCTAGTTGAAAGTTAATTGAATTTACTGTTATTAATTCATCTTAAATATAGGCCCTACTTCCTACGGGCTCTGATCGAAATATTGAAAACAAATTAACAAGAGAAAGCAAGACAAGACTCTCCACTTTTCCTAATTTTTTCTTAGCGATGCGCTGCCTTCCCATCAAGATGATTTCATTGTTCCATTCGCGCTTTACAAATGAACTGTCCTTTATTTATTGTTGCACCTAAACTTAAGAAGCAGTAATTAATATGTGATGTCATTTAATAGGGTTGCCAACCGTCCTTTTGAAAAGGACAGTCCTTTTTTGTAGATTTTTGTCCTTGTCCTTTCTTGAGTTCGGAAAGGACGCCATTTGTCCTTTTCTGATAACAATCTTGTTCCAAACAACAGTTTTATAACAAAACTTTTGTTTAAAAGGAAATAATTATAAAGTCTTAAGTCGAGTAACATTTTATAAATTCATTTCTTCACTTAAATGTTAACGTTCCGTGTAGCGGAAAAGTATAAATTTAAAAATAAATATTGTTACCATAAATTTTGTCGATGCATGACTCTCAATGGGTCAATATCTGTATATCAATAAAAATATTTACTTTAAGAAAATATGCAATAAAAAAGCATGCAGTATAAATTGTAATAAATTATAAATAAAATTTTACTTCTTTCCCTAACCTTGTAGACAGTATATTGGAATTGATGTTCTTGTCCTTTTTTTCAAACTTCATGGAGTTGGCAACCCTAGATGTCAATAGATTTTATAATTTCCTAATTATTTTATATTATTTAACTAACTTTATTGCCCTATTTTATGATATTAAATTAATTAATTATATAAATCTAGTGTTATCTGAAAACTAATTTATTTTTAATGACATGAGTGAACAAAACTGGAGGTGGGCATCACGTGACGGCCAAAGTTGTGCCTGATTGACCACAATGACAAGTATGAACACAACGAAACAGGTTGCTCTGGCTTCGTGCAAAAAGTCACGTAGGCTTGTCTAAATTTGAGGGGTCCCGCGTCTTAAGGTACCTAAGCGCCAAAATTAAAATTCGTCAGAAATCGCCTCCAAAGTTCAGCAATATTCTCGCAATAGTATCTCTGTTATTAATTGAGCTAGAACGTTCATTTTTGGCTAAATTAGAGTTCTAAGTATGCTAATGAAGATGTTGATGAGTTTTTGCAATAGATTTTCATATTTTATATTTTATATATATATATTTTTTTAATTTTTTGATTTTCTTATTATGCCGAACTTTGGGTGAACTTTTGGCTGGCGATAGAGGTGAAAAAAGTAGTTCGCTTCTTAAGGTTTTCAACCATACTTCTAGTGTCGTAAGGTCATTATAACCCAAACCACGCGATAGAGGAAGGGTGAAAATAGTGATATCCATCAAAAACACGTTTGTCTGTGGTGGCGCTTAGGTACCTTAAGACTCGCAACCCCTCATTTATCTAAAGCCTATTTCCTAACTTTATAATTCATCTATTAAACCTAACTTGTTTTCTTTTTATACATTATGAATTCTGTTATTTTATATTTATTAATAAATCCCAATTTTACAATCACAACAGGAGATTCTGCAACTTACTAACCTTTGCTATTAAGAAAACTAAGTTCATATATTACAAAAGTAAACTTCAGTATTGGCATCACGATCCGGAAAAGGCTTGGTCGTTTATTGAATATGATAAACGTAGACTTTCTGCTATAAATATAGGCCTCAGAAAATTTGAATGTACTCCAAAGATTGTTTATGAGTTCATTAGATTTTTCAGCCATATTCCTGAGTGAAGTGTCATCCGAGCTACTCTTTTGGGTATTTTTTATAAAATATTCCATACGAAAACAGAAAACACAGAAAACAAAGACTTCCCACAACCTTTTGTACGAAGAAATATCATCTTCTATTGTCTCAAATCACTCAAAAAAGAAGTTTTGAAGTCCATGTCTTCTATTTAACCCTTTCAGCCCTGAATTTTTTGTAGGGTTAAGTTATGAATGCGTGTATTTGAAACGTTGGCAATTGGCATCTTCAGTCCTTAAAGGGTTAAAGAAGTTATGAATCATTAAAAGAAGTTATTATATCATCTGACAAGAACATTTGATACCCAAAAGAAGAAAAAACTTTCCCTAGAATGTACCCTCAAATATAAGTTATAAGTTCTGAATTTAGAAGGTTTTATTTTGAGTGTTGTTGTATATTTAGATTTATAAAAATACGTTTGGTCGTAATGAATGTGATATTGTTTTAGCGAAATTACATAATAGGTTTTAGGGATTTGGCCAATGGGTTTATTTCCTCTTACACTTCAAATTGAATGTAGTTTGTTGATTAATCCGTTACAATTCTGCATTCGTTACTGTTAAATATATAGTCTTTTTCAAGAAGCTCTCTTGGGGCCTTTATTAATGTTACGGATCACCTGAAGATCAGGGCCCCCAGCCTTCTTTAGTTAGCTTTATAAGGCTAACTAACGAAAATATCACGACCTAACCTAACCAATCGTCAAGGGCGTACAGTTGACCTAACGATTGGTTAGGTTAGGTCGTGATATTTTCGTTAGTTAGCCTTATAAAAAGAAGGCTGGGGCCTTGATCTTCAGGTGATCCAATGTTACTAAATGTTAATGACCTGAATTATATATTACATTGGGTATATAAAGTATTGTTAAAGGGTAGACAAATCCTTATGTGTTTATACAGTATATATATTCTAAGAGCATAAAGGGTGGATCTGCAAGTTGCATAACCGAAAAAATAACTAAAGTTAAAGATAAAAAGTGTTAGAAATTTTTGGCCTCGCGTGTGTTAATCTTTATCAACTAAAGAGTTATATAGTATATAATCAACATTTATTAATGATATAAAAAATATATTACTTACGAGAATCGTTTTTCTTTTACAGAAAAAATAATAGGATCACCTGAAGATCAGGGCCCCCTGCCTTCGTTAGTTAGCCTTATAAGGCTAACTAACGAAAATATCACGACTTAACTAATCGTTAGGTCAACTGTACGCTCTTGACGATTGGTTAGGTTAAGTCGTGATATTTTCGTTAGTTAGCCTTATAAGGCTAACTAAAGAAGGCTGGGGGCCCTGATCTTCAGGTGATCCAAGTAATATAACTATTTGTATAGCAAATTATATTTTAATTTTCACTACACTGTAATGAACTCGTATTGCCTTAGATTTTCTTCAGTGAGGCTGGAGAAACATGGATAGTATTCATTTCTAGAGTAGTTTACCCATAGATTTAAGGAGGGATAGTAAGACCTTTTAAAAGACACATATTCCCAGACATGAAGAAATCTTTCTCCGATGCAAAATATTTTTGACGAAAGTGTTTGGATCTGTATTAGCATAACCCAGTGGTTCCCAACCTTTTTTAGGCCAACGCCCCCTTATGTTCATCAATATTTGCTGGTGTCCCCTCACAGAGATGATAATATAACAGGATAAGTGATAAGTGATTTATTAATAGGAAGTAACAATTTTACAGTTTTTCTTAAAATTAAAGTACATACATTTTGTAATGGGGGTCGGTGGCGCCCACGTTGGAAACCA
The DNA here is from genome assembly GCA_023014485.1 of Bathynomus jamesi. Classification (NCBI taxonomy): domain Eukaryota; kingdom Metazoa; phylum Arthropoda; class Malacostraca; order Isopoda; family Cirolanidae; genus Bathynomus; species Bathynomus jamesi. The sequence continues at coordinate 451,104 of JAJOZX010000153.1, forward strand.
CTGGCCGTAACCTAACCTAGCCATACCCATAACTAAACTATACCCAACCTTTATTTACAAAGACGACTGTTAGAATGAACAGTAAAATTAGAATAACATCTTTTTCGATACCATTTTTGTAAAAAAAAATTTAATTGTTTATGTTTGGTTGTTTGAAGCGTATTATTCCATTTTAGGAACTAGGCTTTGTCTGTTTAGTTTCATTCACTGTAAAGTATGTATTTAAATTAGATAAGAAACCTTGTTACTGAGCTTATGTAAATTGAAGAGACCTATACCCATTTGATCGACGGAACATACCCGGCAAGAAATGGGACGTTTAGTAAACGTCATAAACCTTTATAAAATGTTAGTAAAACGTTTATTAGACGTGCTATTTTTTGCTGCGTATTATCGACACTAAAAGTTAACTTAACTTAACCTAGCTTGACCTAACTAAGCTTAACCTAACTTGTGCTAACCTATGCTAACCTAACTTAACCTAACTCAATCTAATCCAAAATAGTTTTTCGATTTTATGTCACGTTGATCGGAGTCGTTAGCCCAACTGAAGACAGTTTTGGAAAGTTTTTTCTGAGGTTTTCGAAGTCTGAGTGAAATCGTTGAGCGTTAAGCAAAATAAAACAATAGAATTGGGGTCGTGGGGCGTGGGGGAGGGGGTAAATGTGTATAAAATGTCAGTGCATATTGGGGTTACAGTAAGGACCCACATGGTAAATATAAAGTTAAATTTCTCGGACAATGATGACATATCAAAAGGGCCAGCAAAGCTTAGTGTGGTTATCCCACACACTATTTTAAAATGTGGATTTACTGAGTTTAAGTTCTAGTTTGCATTGTATTTACTTATTTTTTCTATTTTTATAACTGGTCCAATACTCTGTATATATTCAAGCTATGGGGCTGTTATATAGAGGGTTGACAAAAATAAAAGACACCTTTGATTTTTTCTAAAGTTTTATTTTTTATTTGAAAATAAAAGTCAGTAAATAACGAATTTACCGATTCACTATATTTAGAATTGTGGGATCAAGTAAAGATAAGCACCCCGAGCCTTCTTTAATTAGCCTTATAAGGCTAACTAACGAAAATATCACGACCTAACCTAACCAATCGTTAAGTCAACTGTACGCCCTTGACGATTGGTTAGGTTAGGTCGTGATATTTTTGTTAGTTAGCCTTATAAGGCTAATTAAAGAAGGCTGGGGGTGCTTATCTTTACTTGATCCGAATTGTGTTACTTTCCTGGCATTTCATTGATGAACTTTGTTACTTGTTTTTAAGGTATTGTAGCCCATTTTTCTTTAATGGCTTTGATAAAACTTTCCATGGATGTAGGTAGGTTTCGGTTGTCGTTTCCTTAATGACCTATCTATCATGTACTACACATGTTCTGTTGCATTCATATCTGGGGATTAACCTGATCATACAAGACGTTCAATTCCATGGCTGTCTTGCCACCTCTGCATAACACGCACGGTATTTGCTGGAGTACTATCTTCTATGAATGCACTTTGGTGTGGAGATACATTTTCATGGGAATAAATGGGTAGCAGCCCCTCTTCCAGGATCTTTACATATTTGACTAAATTAACATTTCCTGTACAGACCGCGAACTGTCTTCGTCCATTGGTCCAATTTGCCCACCATACCAATAAAGAAAATCTTCCAAGTATTAACGTAGTTTGCTGATGCCTCAGAAGAAATGCTTGGGATGGATGTGTCCATACCCACAGACCTTCACTATCTGGAAATAAAGTAAATTAAGACTCATCTGAGAAGATTACGGCTTTCCAAAAGGCAATCATGTTTCACGTTCGATGCTGCTTACTACTTCGGACGGGCAATGTTCTGAAGGGTGAATGTAGTCTTCCTTCTAGGTTATTCTTGAACGGGCACATCAGTGCACAATGACTTTCTTAACTGTTGATAATGAAATGCAATGCAATGCCTTCACGAAATTCCCTTTTGACTTTGCTGCTTCCTAAGGTTCAATAATTCGACCTCTTGTGGAATCTATCAACTTCCGCGTACCTGTCTCGTGATAATTACCTTACCCTGACAATTTGGTTTCAGCAGTTTATATTCTTTTTTAACAAGTTGAGGAGAATCATCGTGGTCTCTATTTACTTTGTCAACCCCCTGAGCTTTAATAAATGTGTATAATAATAATAATAATAATAATAATAATAATAATTATTATTATTATTATTATTATCATCATTATTATTGTTATTATTATCGTAACAGCGCCTAATTTGGTATAAATATTTTAGCTTGACAACTTCGACAATGAAATATTATTTTAAAAAGTTCGACATACATTTTTAAGCAATATTGTACGAATTCACAACTGTAATAACTGTTATAAAAATGACCGACTAAAAGGATAACACTAATAACCTAAAAAAAAGAAGTTATTTTAGCCAGAGGTCCCTCGTAAAATGAGACCTTATGGACAGCAACAGAATATAATAATCATCATAACTTCCTCTCATATCCATTTTATAGGAGATGAACCATTGGATAAAAAAAAGGTTTAAAAAAAATCCATTTGGTTGCCTAGCAACGGATATATTCTTCGTTAAAGAACGGTATCGCGTTTATATTTTTAGAACTTTAATTTGATTGAATGATCTGTCTAGTTAGTTGAAAGCCAATAGGAAATAGGATATTCAAATTTCAGCAGAAAGATATTTAATTTTCGATTTTAAATTGGGAAATTGCTTTCGTATTTTGCGAAAATAAAAATCTATTTTAAGTTTGTTTTTATTTAGTCCCTGGAATTATTTTCCGTTTTCTAACTTCAATTATTTTATTTTTATGATTCAAGTAGGGTGACTTTTTTAATTTAGATTTTTTTTTCCTAACATATAAATTTATTTTAATTTCCTTTAAGAATTTTTGTTTTATATTTAATAATTAATTAAATCTGTAAATTATTTACGATTTATTAAACGTAGATTAAAATATACATTTTCATTAATTTCGAGATTAAAATCAAATTTAAGAAATTAGCATTTTAATTATATTTTATTTCAAAAGTTTAATATTAAAATAACGCTTCTCCCCTCACAGAGAGCCTTCCTCTCGTTACAACATTAGTATCAATTATTGGTGGGATTGTTTTTCTCTTCATTGTGGCAGTGATTATCATCTTATTCAAACGTCAAGGGAAGCCTTACAAAGGTTGGTTCTGTATATCTGTTAAGTAATACTCGAATATATGGAGTTATATAACCTAGACCCTGAAAGTACGTTATGGGAATCAGTGAGTATCTTCAAGGAATATGCAATATTTACTTTTAAAATAATAGGTTTTGGAAGAGAGCTTAATGAATGACAACTTGTACTTTTTTATGTACAAGTTAGTACTACTTTGGCACGAAGAATATTCAAAAAATGTAACCGAATTGATGAAAAGGTAAACAGTTTAAATTAATTTAACCTAGTTTCACCTATAGACTATAATCTAACTCCGTGGTTGTCGACTTTTTCTGGCTCAAGACACCCCAAAGCTAATTGTTCTTCTTTCGCGGCACCTCAGAGTAGTGCCGGATCCAGGGAAGCTGGGGCTCCGTGCAAAGTAGTGGCGGGGGCTCCCGCCTACGTAGAAACGTAGAAGCGCGTATTAGGGGCTCCACAGGCACAGGGGCCATTAAGGTCTTTCCGTGTTCGTTGAAAAGGCCTTGCCCGATTTTTTTCAAAATCTGTCTCTCTTCAGTTAAATTTTTATCGCCTCTGGGTAATTTTGCACACTTACTCGTTTTTGTCATTTTTATGAAATTCCTTGGATCCCTCCCCCCTCCCACTTAGAGGGACCTGTGGCAGTCCGGTTTGGAAACGCTGGTTTAAATTAACCGATCTAAATTTAACCCTTTAACGCCGAACGTTTTT
>JAJOZX010000153.1:460000-572500 GCA_023014485.1 Bathynomus jamesi
CATTAATATCTGCGTGAATGTTTGCAAACATTATTATAAACAGCAAAGGAGCTAATACTGTACCCGACAGAGCTGACGACTTCTAAGACTTCCAATTTAACTCCATTCACTACCACTCTTTGTGCTCTTTTGGTCAGAAAATTAAATATCCATCGTCCAAGCTTTCCAGTAATTCTATTATTCTTAAGTTTGTGTGTTATAATTCCATGATCGCATTCATCAAAGGCTTTAGAAAAAACAATATATATATTGCATTTATATGTTAACATCGACACAATGTTTCTAGTATTTTCTCTTGGTGGTCTAGTAGATGTGATAGGCATGATCTTCCAACACTGAAGATTCGGTTCGGTTCGGTTGGTTCGGTTTGAATAATTTATTTTCTTGTAGGCTTTAAGTAATTTTGTCTCTAATTACGCGTTCGAAGCACTTTATAAGGTGGAAGGTGGAAGCTGCTGGCCGATAGTTCTTAGGCATTGTTTTGTTTCGTCTTTTGAGGAAAGGGGCAATATTCCTTGATTTTTAATACTACTTGATTTTTTATACTACTCGTAAATATAGAGGTTGGCAGTACTCTGTTCACATTTCTTCAGAAACGTCGCACCCCATGTGTCTGGCCCTGGTCTATAAGAGTACAAATATTTCAAGAATTCTGTTTGTGGAAAGATTTTAAAATTCGTTCATTAAAATTATTAAAATTTAATAAACAAAAAAAAATTCGTAAATAAAACACTGTTCCGAATTGTGCTTGAAATTGTATTTTGTTTTAATTAAGAACAACTTTCTCTCGCATCAAACCAGGCTACGAGTTGGATAAAAAACAACACCAACTTATAAATGAGGTGGATTTGATAATTTCGTAAAATTAGTAAGTATGAATTTCTACTCCCTTCTTCCTTGGTCATTGGATATGATTTCGTATTTCAAATTATTATTGGTGGTTTTTTTAATATGATTTAACAGAATAATTAACAAAATTGGAAACTTTGGAATAAATATAACGAATAAAGAACTATTTATATAAAAATTAATTTCCTGTCAGAGAAATATGTCCTTTTGATCTTACTTTGTTAAAATAAAAGATTAAATTCTGTTAATTAGTGGAGTGAATTTTTCTGCGCAATTTTATTCAAAATTTTGCTCAGATTAAACGAACTGACTTTGTTGAAAAGGGGAAATTAATTCAGAAAAGGGGAAATTAATTCACTATTCCATTTTCATCTTATTAAAACGAACATCGAATCTGATCAAAGCGTGTTGAGGTGAAACCATCTTACCATTGAGTAATGAAACTCGAAGTGGAAACCAGATCCACTTCAAATTGAAGGTAAAAGTAGAACGATGAAAAGGGAACATTGCTGGATTGTATTACTTTAACTTGTTCGTTTTTATCTATTTATCTATCTCCCTGTCAGCGACCGTAGATCAGAAGGTAATACCGTTTTCCTATGAGCGAAGTGAAGAAGCTAAGGTTGGGGTGGGAGTTCATCTGCTGATGGTTAATCATAACACAGGAATTAGCGTAATGGCTGCACTCGTCTTGCCTAGAGTTGCCAACCGTCCTTTTTTGAAAAGGACAGTCCTTTTTTGTAGATTTTTGTCCTTGTCCTTTCTTGAGTTCGGAAAGGACGCCATTTGTCCTTTTCTGATAACAATCTTGTTCCAAACAACAGTTTTGTAACAAAACTTTTGTTTAAAAGGAAATAATTATAAAGTCTTAAGTCGAGTAACATTTTATAAGTTTTATCTATTTCTGGAACATCTGCATATTGCGAAAGAATTTTCAGTGTGATGAACGCTAAATGGCGTGATGATAGAAACCGATGTTCGGGTGAACTAGTAAAAAGTGAGCTTTTTGTTTATTTCAATTTAAAGGATAATTGTTTGGGTTTTGCGGAAAAAATAAAAAATGATACTCTTTTACTGAAGTCTGCAAAAATGGTAATTTAAAAATAAATAAATATCAAGTTACCATAAATTTTGTTAATGCATGACTCAATGGGTCAATATCTGTATATCAATAAAAATATTTCCTTTAAAAAAATATGCAATAAAAAAGCATGCAGTATAAATTGTAATAAATTATAAATAAAATTTTACTTCTTTCCCTGACCCTGTAGACAGTATATTGGAATTGATGTTCTTGTCCTTTATTCAAACTTCATGGAGTTGGCAACCCTAGTCACTCACTCTTGCCTGAGTGCCGTGTCAGTTTTTGACCCTTTTGAATATTACCTACTTTTGTACCAGTATTTTATAGTGCCACGAATAATAGGAATAATTGTAGATTCATTAAGTTCTAAAATTTTACTGTTACGTTTTGTTGATAACTCTTTCATGCGATAAGTAAAACATTACGGGTTCAGTCGACTTTCAAAATGATTTGTAATACTACTTTAACAAGAGGATATTTTAATGTGGTCCACGGAAGAGAAAGATTGGGAGGTTTGTGAGGGAGTTTTAGAATCAGAGGCATTTAAAAGTTATTGATAGGTAATGTGATAAGTCCTCTTTTAACTATTTGTAGCCTAATATATAGTAACAAGACTCTGGCGTCATCATAATATTTCTTCTGGAGAAATTGACAATTGACAATAGTAACAATTTTAACATTCTCTACGATGTTAGGTTATATGATCTCTATTCTTTATCTTCATCTTTATGCTCTTTGAAAGCTGGAAATTTTACCTTGAAAATTTTCAAAACCAGATTATTCCGAATGGAATGATCACTGTAAGAACTTGTAGGAGGTTGTAACAACTTTTTCCGGTTCTGGGGAATTTGTGTAGTGTTGACAGATAACATCAATGAAACAGTTTTTGAAAAGTTAAACTCGGATGATGGCCTAGAAACTGGGCCGATTTAAATCTGGGTGCAACTGTCAAACAACGAGCTGAAGTAACTGTCTGCAGTATTTGAAGAGGTTGGTCAGAATGTTCAAAGAGGTTTTGCAAAGCATCGAGACGGACAAAGAGCCGTTTCGTCTACTGCGTTCCTTTCAAAATTGTATTAAATTGGTGTTGGAAACAAGAGTAAAGAATATTGTTCGTTATTGAGGTTTGTCAGGTCTTTTAAATTGATTAAAATATTTTTCTGCTAATACCCCAAAACCGGTAAAGAATTTTGTTACACTCCTTGTAAAGCGGCTGGAGATAAGTTTAAAATCTGGAAAAATAATTGGAAGTGGCGGGCCGCATGCCGTTTCTTGTGCTCCTCCTCTCATATAAAAATTGATAGTGATCAAAGTTGTAAAAACAGTACTCTATAATACCATCGAAAGTGTAAATATATGAAGATTACACTATTACAATCTTGTTCCCTTCACCCGCAGTATTTAACCAAAAATTACACTGGCCAACAAAATGAAACTTTTTTTTCTCATCACAAACATGATCACACTTTTCTTAATGCAGTTTTCGCGCTGATTCCGAATCTGGTTTTATTTGTTTTCTAGCACGTATAGTTATATAGATACACTGGTTTTGATATTTTTAAGTTTTTGATATTGCTATAAGAAAATTTATGGATGTATAGATCACACTTAGGAATGCTAAACAACAAATACATCATATACTTTATTCAATGTACTTATAAATAAAGAATATATACATTATTTTATTAAAAGCGCTGTGAGTGTGATTTCCTTTTGTAAATTTGGCCAGGATTGTCACGATACAGCATCCAACAATGGTCCGCCATCGTGCTTTCATTCCAATATCCTTGGTAGCGCTTCTCCATCATCTGAATATCTTGATGGAAGCGCTCTCCTTGCTCGTCACTCACTGCACCAAGGTTTTCAGGAAAGAAATCTAAGTGGGAATGCAGGAAGTGAATTTTTAACGACATTCAACACTCCATTTCTTTGAAGGCATCAAGGAGGTTCTTGACTCCATCCTTATACGCAGGTGACTTGTTGCTTCCAAGAAAGTTTTCACATATCCATTTGAACGCCAGCCAAGCCTTCAATTCCAGCGGACTTAGGACTTTTTCAAATTCAGTGTCATTCAAAACCTCCCTTATTTGTGGCCCAACAAAAATTCCTTCCTTCAATTTTGCTGCAGTAACCTTCGGAAATTTCCTTGAAAGGTATTGGAACCCTTCAAAATTGACTTTACCCATTGCTTTAACAAAATTCTTCATTAAACCAAGTTTAATGTGAAGAGGTGGCAGATAGATCTTTTGGGGATCCATTAAAGGGACAGACTGGACATTGCTTATCCCTGGGACATATGTATACCTAAGTGGCCAGTCACTTTTGGTGTAATGTTCTATAGTGGCGCGACTGTCCCACAGGCAAAGGAAACAACAAAATTTTGTGAATCCTGACTGCATACCCATAAGCATTCCTATAACTTTTAGATCTCCACAAACATTCCATTGATGACTGTCGTATTTGATTGCCTTAAGTAGTATATCCATATTGTCATATGTCTCTTAGATGGACGGAATGGGCAATGGGGATGGATGGCATTATATTACCATTATGCAAAAACTGCTTTCAGGGGTCATTCTTACATTGTCGAGGCATGTTGACTGACCTGAGCAAACTATAAATTAAAAAAAAATGTACACCAACTTGACACAACAAGTTCTTGGACTGGACTGATCTTTTGACACACAAAGCACGGCGTTGTTGCCTGAATCACAATGCTGCTAGACGTAAAAGCTCACACCTGAAATACATAAGATGTATAATTAAGGTAATTGAAATCAATAAGATGAATAAACTAAAAAAACACAATAAAATAAACACAATCAAATGTTGAAATATTAGTATTTTGCCTATTTAAAATGGTTAAATCTGTCTAGTTATATATATGCCTTCATCTTGAAAACTGTACGTGCTAGAAAAAATCTGAATGCAGTTTTGGAATCAGCGTGAAAAATGCTATCCAGCCACCACAAAGTTTACTCTGATGAAAAATCTTTGTTGACCAGTGTTATTAATCACAATTTCACTTCAATTTCTCTTGTGACTTTTGGTGTGACTTTCTAACATCCCTGAGATACAATTACATAGAGCGGCAGATGACCTTGAAAAGAGTTAAGTAACGAACAAACGAACGCGCCACACCTCCTCTGACAGCTAACACGAGAAGTTAGCAACTGCAAATTCATTTAACATAATTTAACATTTAAAACAGGAACGCGATATAATAAGTGACATAATACGTTCTCAATTCATCATTCATCGTGTTAACAGACGTATCAAACACATCTTCATTTCATTAAATGTTCCTGGTTTACGCTTTTGGACCTTCTGCTTAGCAATATTCCAAAGATTTTCCATCGGATTAAGATCGGGAGAATTATTTGGCCATAATAGTACTTCAATTTCATGAGCATCAAACCACACGGATGTTGCACGAGTCGTATGAGCTGGAACCAGGTTATGTTGAAAAATAAGTGGTTTGTCTCCATACAGCTGTTGTGCAAACTCCAGCACGAAGCATTCTAAGATTTCTTGATAAACGTAACGATTGACAGTCCTATTCACAAATGCAAGTGACCCCCATACCATTTTCATTCATGCAACTCCACACTAATACACTCACCGTGAATTTGATTGATCGTTTCAGTCAGCTTTCACGATACATTTCAAACTTTCTTCGCCAAACTCGCGGACCCTTGTCACTAAATGAAAGAAAATTTTTATTCGTCTGAAAAAAGTACTTTTTGCCACTCGTTTGCAGTCCATGTAACTCTTTCTTTGCACCAGGAGAGTCGGCTTCTCTTTTGCTTTCGGTTTTAATGAGTGAAATCTCATTTCATAAATGTGGCGAGTGTGTTAGTGTGGAGTATTAATGTATTAATGTAGGGAGGAGCGGGCCAAGGGCAAACGCCCGCAAAAGTGATCCCTTTCATAGAAGAAGGAGAGAACCGAAAACAAAATCTTCAAGGCTCAACGATGCCATTTTTTTCTTTAAAAATTTTGAAGAGATTGTGTAGTGTGTAAGATTCATGTGTGTGTAGTGAGGAATAGAGGGAGAAGTATGTGCTTGAGAGCATGTTGGACTGCTCACAGGGTAGATAAGATACGGGAAAAAGATCAGCTAAAGGGGGACAGTGACAAAAGAAACGGAAGTTCCAGCACTCCCTGTCTCCTGCATAACATCCCCCTCTGAGTACTTCCCTGGTCGATTGGTGTCGACAGTCTCCTCCTGTCCATAATATACTGTATATATATATATATCCCACACAATAAAGAAAGTGGTTGGTAGATAAATGGGTACCCTAGGTGGCCTAGTAGTTAAGACGCTGGGCTGATGATGGGGCGTGGTTCCGATTCCACGTTAAACTGTAGGTCTAAGATGGAGTGAAAAGCTTGACCTTCGTCAGAATGAACAATTCGGACGGAAGCTAACCAAAGGTGTATATATATATATGTGTGTGTGTGTGTGTATGTGTATATGTGTGTGTGTGTGTGTTGTATATGTATATATATATATACTGCAATTTGTAACGGTTACTAAACAAAAAATCGCAATCCCTTTTCCAAAAAATACAGAGGTCTATTAAATACAGTATACAAAATTCACAGTCTTAATTAAATCTGGTAAAAATAATAAATCATAAATTATATAATTATATTTTGAAAGTTTCCATTATATTACGCTGTAAATAGATAATGTTTCTCATATTTCAATTAAATTCCTATTAATTTAAATGGTATATTTTTCATTCGCAATAATAGAAATGAATTATTTTAAGTATTTCAACAAGCATTGTTTACCACTTTTTTCTATTATTTCAAAGTCTACTTCAATTTCCATTTGTAATGAGAGAATAAACTAAATGCAATTTTGTTTTAATTTGCACTAATTCTATTTATATTTCTCATTTTCTATTTCAAAATTGAATTTTATTTGCCCAAAGCGCTCTCATGCTTCTCACCGGCAGTAAAATACAAAATTCAACGTTAATATCAACATTGTGTAAAGCTAAATGAATGTGACGTATCCCTTATCATCTTATGTAATGTATTATTTCCGAATAAAGACTAAGGTTTTGTTGTTTGTTAAAATACAAATTTCAGATTAACTGTATTTAGTATGATTTTAAAATTTTTAATTTTAAAATTGCGTTTGAATTTTTAGATTTCTTCGTTTCCCTTGAAGGATGAATGCGAGTAAACGAAGGAGCTTTATCATAAGAGCGCTGTTAAGGAGTATTATTAGTAAAGCTGTTTTTTGTTCTAATTTACAAAAATGAAACAGACCACGTTTTTTCCTAATTTCAGTTAAATTTAAACTTTTTTTTTCACATTTTATTTAGTTACCTTATGTATATATAAGAAATAGCTAGTATTTCATTTTGGCAATATTAAAGATAGATTCTACAGTGATCAGAAGGTTAGACACTTTTAGTTATGTATATATATATATATAAATAGTATATCATTTTCTTAATATTAAAAATAGATTTAGATGTATAAAGTGTTTGTAGGCTTTATAGCTATGAGCCATTACCACGATTAGTACCACTAGCAGTACCATTACCATTTTGGAAAGTTGGTAATATCAGTACCACTTAGTTACAAATACCAGTACCAGTACCCATTGAGTTAAAAATTATTGTACCAGCAATGGCGGATCTAGACATTTCAGTCAGCGGGGTTCCAAATAAAAAAAGGGCACCCCTTAAAATAAAAAGGGCATAGTATTAAATTTTTCTTCTTAAATCAGACCACTAATGAGGGAGTGTAAAATCAAATGTATTATTTTATTAGATCAGTCTCATTCAAATATGATACAAAATAAAAATCTAATTTGGGTACAACAGTTATCACAGAAAAATTTTCAAACAATTACAAATGTCTTGCAAATTAAAAGAACTATCAGAAGATAAAAATAGTGATATGGCTGCACCACTACTAAGGGCACCTATGAAAACCATTACAACTACAAATTTGGAAGTATAACGTATACAGATAAAGACTCAAAATACAATTTGAACAGAATAAAATAACCATGATCTATTTACAAAAACAAAATTTGTTCCCAAAGGCATACACATCATTCAAATAGGGCACTTGCACTGAAAAAAGGGCACTTGGAAGAAATTGACAGGGGGGGGGTCCATACGTCGCCCCCCCCCCCCAGATCCGCCTATGACCAGTACCAGTATCATTTATATTGACGGTACCCGACCTGGTTAAGATAAGATAAGTTCTCATGCTGTTATAAACCAAAGATCTCTACTGTGTGTAGGGCAAGATTTGGAGGTTATGTAAGAATATGGTGGGGCATTTGTTTCAGGGCATAGATATTTATAATATAATTAAAAATAGAATCAGTGGAGGCACTGAACAGCCTATCGGTTTGCCAGTAATTCCAGCTTGAATAGGAGAAGAGGACAGAAGGAGCCACCCAGGGACAAGTAAGAAATAGACAAACAGGACGAATTCCTAGTGGGTACTGGGAAAAATTGCAAGCTGGCACAAGTACAAAGTTCCAGAGTCAAGAGCATTGGAGGCTTCGCTGGAGTAGCCGCAAGTAGAACAATCCGTTTCAATTGATGGTTGTCCAATGAAAGAAAACTAATTTATCTGGGAATTAAGCACGAGGGCTTGATGTGCAGAAATAAGGTTTATTCATTCAGTATGGCATTCTAAAAGCGTTTCTGGTACGTAAAATGTTAAAGCGTGAATGGACAATACTTACGACTGGTGTTAACATTGGTATGGCCTATATGACGATGAAGGCTCAATAGTACGTTTTTAGATTATGGTAATGGGCCCAAGTTAGATGGAGTATTGCAATTTAATGTAGAAAGTTAATCAATTTTAGTCCTCAAAATTTATTTAATTGGTTTGTGTAAATTTATTAAGAAATTGTGTACACATCTAATACGGGTATAATTGCAGGAATACTATTGTTAAGTAAGTTAAGTTAGGTATGGAATTCTAATTGCTAAATTATAGATGCTAATCATTGTTAAGATTTTTCACTGTAACAAATTGGGTCATTTTGTGCTTAAAAATTGATGAAAAAAATCCAATTAAGAAAAGCTATGGAACACACTGAAAGAGTTAATTAATACAAAGAAGGTCAAAACAAATCCCGTGTCCTCCCTCACACAAGACGGAAATTCCTACAGTGACCCCAAAGACAAAGCCAGTTTATTAAACAACGTCTTTGAAAATATCGGCTCCAATACTGGTCTCGATCCCAATTACAGACACACTACTACCGACAATACACTTCACAACCAAATCCAAACTCACTTTTCTTTAATCCAATCCTACCACACAATATCTCTCCAGCAGTAAAAAAATCTAAAAAATAAAGATTTGACATCAGTATAATCCCGGCAAAAATATACAAATTAGTATTGATGAAATCGCAATCCGACTCAATAAACTAACGAATGAATCAGTATTCAGTAATACTAGGTATATTTCCTGACAGTCTAAACTTCTAAAGGAAACCAGAGTATGCCCTGTATTTAAGTCGGGAAACCCAAACATCTCATTCCAGTACTGCCCCATTTCCGTATTGCCAATTTTAAGTAAAGTATTTGAAAACTCGTGCACAATAAACTTACTAAATTCTTAATCAAATACAATAGTCTAACTAAAACACAATTTGGGTTTAGAGGTGGACATACAACGGAAGATGCCATAAACACGTTATTAGAAAATGTGTATCAGAACTTGAACAGCAAAAAACACACTGCCTTGATCTTCCTCGACTTGTCAAAAGCATTTATTCGTTTTTGCATGAAATCTTATTGAATAAACTTCACATATATGGAGTTAGAGGAAGTATCTTCGATTGGTTTAATCATATCTGTCAAATCGCCATTAGTACATCCGATTAAAAGACAATTTATCCGATAAGGCGATGCAGCTAGTGAAGTCCCACAAGGATCTATTATTGGACTATTACTATTTCTAATTCACGTCAATGATTTTCATCTTTCTACCACATCAAATTTCGTGCAATACGCAGATGATACCACACTTACAGTACTTCTTCCCATCATAACGCAGACTTTCTGATTAATGAAACGAACAGGCAGAAAACGTATAAATGGATGTTTGCTTATAAAATTTTATTGAACCTGACAATCATCTTATATAACATTACCACAAAACACATTAATATAAACTGTCAAATAAAAATTGGGAGTATTACTCTTGCAAGAGTGAATGAGGTTAAAGTACTTGACATTAATTTAGATGAAAAACTAAATTTTAAAAGTCATGTACAACATATCAAATCCAAATATCAAGATTTCTCGTCATATTATTTAAACTAAAAAGACCCTTCCTCAAAACGTACTCCTTACCCTGTATTATTCCTTCATCCATCCACATTTATTATATTGCATTACAGCATAAAGAAATATATAAAACATCCTTTGGAAGTAATTCATAAAAATGTCTGCGAACTCTCTCGAATAATGAAAACAGACACAGTCACACTTCTCCGATATTTAAAGAACTAAATATTTTAAAACTAAATGACATATACAAATTCAATGTTGTCAGTATGTTCAAAGCTACCAACAAAAATCGACATACATCACCGACTTATATCATCGACATACATCACCCATTCAAATCACCCCCCACCCCATCAAATACACCATCGTTATAACACCAGACTGCCCAGTGATTTTATACACAAACCCAACTATACAACAGAAACTGCAGGAAATGCACTCTTTCAAAGAGACAGATGTATGGAATGCAATTCCAATGCAGACCAGGCAGGCTTTATCACTAAATGCATTTCGCAAATCACTAAAAAAGCACTTCATTTGCTCCTACTGATGTATAAATTCACTCCTGCCATTTTTATCACCGTAATCAGTTTTGTAATCAGTTATTAAAAAATATGCTAATTTCATGTATATATACGAGTAAATCTCGCCTAATAAACAATAGCTCGGATAATACCGTTGGTTGTGTGTATTCGATCGGATGCACAAAATGTAACTCAGTTCATAGAGGTCAAACGGGAAAAACTTTAGGTATCAGAGTAAAACAGCATAAATATGCGTGTACAACAGTAGATAATTCTAATGCATTGTTTAACCATATGTATAGATGTAATCATAGTATTAAGTGGGAGAGTTCTAAAGTTCTCGTTAAAAACAAAGATATAATTTAAAAGAATATTCCAGAATGTGCATTCATCCATTAAAAATAATTCAATAACAGTGCGGGAACGTATAAAACTGACAATATCTTGTTAAAATATCTTTTACTCTTTATTAGTACTTGTTAACCTTTTGCTAATTTCTTTTTACTATTTTTTTTGGTTTATGTAGATATATACTTTTGTCATGCTTTTTCCCATCAATCCATGACGAGGTGTTGAATACAGGAAAGGCCTTGGAATAATTTTTTCTTTTTCCATGTGGGTATGCATCATTCATTTATTTCACGTGTTTATTTGTGGAATTGATTCGATTATATATATATATATAGGGCAACGAATATATATATATATATATATATATATATAGGTGCTACTGTAGTATGCGGTCTACCTACGATCGGCGGTCTACCTTTGAAGTATAGTTTCTTATCTTGTTTGCTAATTGCTTGTTTACATCCCAATGTCAATCGCCCTTGACGATTGGTTAGGTTTAGTCATGATATTTTCGTTAGTTTTAACGAAAATATCATGATTAAACCTAACCAATCGTAGGTAGACCACATACTACAGTTGCACCTATATATATATAATATATATATATATATATATATATATAATATATAATATTATATATATGGCAACGAATCAAGCGATATCGAAGGAAAATTAACTTGAAATGCGCAAGGAACAACGAAAACAGAGAACATAAAAATTGTCCTGGCTAATATTCAAGGAATAAGACCAAACCAATCACTCAATAAGGTTTCGTATCTGAAAGGATCTATGGACGAAACAAGGGCGGACATCGCATGCTTCACAGAAACTCATCTTAAAGATTGCCAAGGAAATTGTGAAAACTGCGAACATTGATTGATAAGAAAGAGATAAATATAGAGGGCTTCAACTTACTAAGAGCGGATAGAACGACGAGACGTAAAGGTGGCTGTGCTATATATGTACAGGAAGGTCATATGACAGAGACGATAATAAGTAAATCAAACAGCTATGTGGGACTCCTAGCAGTGAAAATAGAAAAACTAAACGTGATAGTAATAGTCATCTATAGACCTCCAAGCACCCCAACCGAAAAATTCTCGGAGGCCATTGATGACATCAGAAAGCTAATAAAGGCCATAAACCCTCCGTCCCCCAATATAATGATCTGCGGAAACTTTAACTTCCCATTTATAAAATACAAAAAGGTGGCTAGAAATATATATATTCACCAGGACAAGGGGGCCACAAGAGAAGACCAGGAGCAAGCAAAAATGTTGATGGCTCTCACAAATGAGTTTATGTTGACACAGGAGATAACAGAAAATACCAGAAAAAATAACTGCCTGGATCTGGTATTCACGAATAACACGAACTTGATTGCTGATATAAAAATAACCCCAACCATTATCTCAGACCACAACTTAATCGAGATATCAACAAATATGACGACAGCATTAAAAGACAATACACATATTGAGGGAAGAAGTAAATTCGGGGCCTTTAACTTAAACTCCAAGACTATAAATTGGGAAGTAATCAGATCGCACATAGCCCAAATAGAATGGAGAACAATTTTCGAGAATAAAACAACTGAAGAAATGCTAACAACCTTGGAAGAAAAAACGCTGAGAATTTTAGAAAAATATGCTCAGAAATCACAGCCAAAAGGAAAGAGGAGCTGGCTAGAGAGGCAAAAGAGAAGACTTTTCCGCAAAAGAAGGAGAGTGGAGGCGATGTTAGGCAACTGCGGAGATAATGACAGGAAAGCAATAAAAGAAAAACTGGAGGGTATCGATAGGGAAATACAAGCCCTGATTAAGGACCATATAGAGAGGGAAGGGAAAAGGCGGTAGAAGCAATAAAGGAAAATCCAAAATACTTCTATAGCTATGCAAAAAGGAAAACAAAAACGCGCGCCGCTATTGGGCCCTTAAGGACGAGAAATAATGAACTAACCGACGATCCAAAAGAAATATCTGATACATTGAGAGCTCAATATGAATCACTTTTCAGTACCCCAAAAAGTGACAAAGCGAGACCTGACATAAATGCATTCTTTGAAGAGGAATTGCAAGGAGAGTATATAACAGACTTTGATTTTACACCAGAAGATGTAGCGAGAGCTATAGGACAAATGAAACCACCTTAGAAATGAAATAGAAACAAACTGGAATGAGAGAAGAGGCAGATTTTGTACAGTCCCAGCTGCTGTGGAACAGGGGGCCATGAAAACAAGGATGGAAAATACTCTCAGAATACGAGACCCAAAGCTTTTCAACGCGCTACCAAAAGAAGTGAGGCACCTCCAGCACACCAACCTGAATAACTTCAAGAACCAGCTGGACAAATTCCTATGCAAAGTCTCTGACCAGCCATGTGTGGCTGGCTACGAGGTCAGGAGGAGATCAGACAGCAATTCCCTCCTTCACCAAATCTCGCAAATGAGGAACAATCAGTGATTGGTTTAAAAGTTATTTGTCCAGTAGATATCATTTTGTATCAGTAAATAAGGTTTGCTCAACTAAAGCGCTTGTCAAACATGGTGTGCCACAGGGCTCAGTTCTGGGTCCACTGTTATTTTTATTATATATAAATGACCTTCCACGTTTATCTGATATACTGAACTTCATAATGTTTGCAGATGATACAACGGTGTCTTTTTCTTGCAAAGCTGTTAATACAGCTAAGAATATATTTAATTCAGAATTCATCAGTGTAATGAAATGGTTGACCACCAATAAACTCTTCCTAAATACCAGTAAAACAAATTTCATGATTTTTACTAATAAGAGAAATGTATATCTTGATGAACTTAATGTTAATGAAATCGCCATAAAGGAGTGTACTGTAACAAAATTTATTGGTGTAATGCTAGATAAGAATTTGCAATGAAGTGATCATGTAAGTTATATCGCGAAAAAGATTTCAAGGAGCGTTGCTATAATGTTTAAACTTAGAAATGTAGTCCCTAAAAAGTTTTATTGACTCTTTATCGTACTCTTGTTCTTCCTTATATAACATACTGCACCCTTGTTTGGGGAAACTCCGCTAACAACGCATTAAATGGTATCTTTGTCATCCAAAAACGAGCAATAAGGTTATTATCTGATGCTGATTTCCTTGATCACTCTAGTGCATTATTTAAAGAGCTAAACCTACTAAAGCTCAACGATATAACCAAACTGGCCCATTTCATTTTTATTTACAAGTGTAAGAACAAAATCATTAATTTGCAATGGGTAAATAGATATTTTGTAACTCACCAAGAAAGCCACTCGTATCATACCAGAAATAGATCAAAGCTTGTTATACCTCAATTTAGATTGTCTTCATGTCAAAAACTACCCATTTTCATTGGATTGAAACTATGGAATGACTTGCATGCCGATATAAAAAATATTGTAAATGTAAATTTGTTTAAAACCAAGTTGAAATCCCGATTAATAATGGCATACTAACAAAAATTTAGGATTAATGGCCACTAATATTGTTTAATATTGCCCATTAATATTGTATAATATTGTAATACATGTTTTAACTATTAATAATACTTATTTACTTATTTATTTATTTATTATTATTAACCAATAACAACTAGCTGCTTATTTTAAATAAGAGCTCAGTAAAGCCTAAAGCTTAAGGGCCAAATTAAATAAAATAAATTGTCGAGCTTCAAAATTATTCATGTCATTGTAAATTAAAAAAAAATTATTTAATTTATTATTATTAATAAAGGTTATTCTATTCTATTCTATACCGCAGATTGGTCCTGAACCGTCGTTCGAACTTACATAAAGTAACATAAAGTAAGTATATATATATGTATATATATATATATATATATATATATTAGTAGAAGAGTGATGCAGGAGGGCGACGTTCCCTGCATGAAGAAACAAACCACTGCTTCATCTTTAAGAAACTGGTTCGTAAACCCACTATAAACGGTATCGTGCGACCGGAAGGGGATGCGTAAACAATTAAGTCGCGACGCGCGCGCGCGCGTGGGTTCGACGTGGCCGTGTCGGTGGACTGTTTCCGGGTTCTAGGTGTCATTCTTGGGATTCCTGCGGGGCTACGGCATCCCCCAGAGGCTACGCCACCCTTAAATGTAGCCCATAAACGTTCATGAAGTTTCCCTTTAACCTGACCTAACCTTCCTCCTCAAATACATCTCATCAACGGACGTGAGGGTCGTGTTATGTCATCGCGCCAAATTTTTCCGCAAATGCACCTCATGAACAGGCGTGAGGACTGCGTCATCGTACGAGAATTATCCGTCTACGCAAATGCGTACATACTACTCGACCATCGACTCGGGGACTTAATGTATGACTTACCTATAAGCCTTTTACTAATTAAAACCATAAAGCAGCATTTCCTAATCTCATTTTCCTTTTCTATGCAACGCCTCCTTCAAACTGGAGTAAATTCTTCGCGCCAATGGCACTCATGGAGTACAATTTAGTGGTACTATAATCATTGTAACTTAGGGAAGGCGCCCGCCAAAGTAACATAACGCGTGATATGACAGATTATGTGACAAGTGATCTGACATGCAAGTGACACGAAACAAACAATCAGCACACCAGTATGATATGATTTTAAAATAACCCTCATTCAATCGTGAAAATGTCTTCGTCTGATGAAGACAAATCTGATGCAGTTAATTTTTTGAATTTAATTAATAGCAGCAATAAAAGACATAGGTACTGGGTTCATCCGGAGCACTCTCTACTCTCAAGTGACTAATTTGCAACACTAAAGTGACGCAGTTATGACAGTTTGTTCGGTAAGCGCTATCTCATATATTTCTATTGTCTTTTAAACAAGTGATTATTGCTTCCATGTCACGTGTCAGATCACGCGTCATATCACGTCATATCACGTCATACCCGCCTAAGGTAGTACTAAAACTTAGTGTTTCGTATTTACAAAATAATATTTACAATCATATCGGGTACAGTGATTAGGATTATTGAAAATATTTACACATTTACTTTATTTTTCTTTTGCTAACTTCCTCGCATACCCCTTCAGTAGGCCTAGCGGACCCCAGTTTGAGAAACAGCGCTAAAGGGGAGGGGTGACATGACCTTTCAGTGAAGATTTTAAACGAAGTTTGAATTTATTTAATAATAATTAATTAATTTATATAATGTGGCACTTTTGATATTAATGATTACAGATTCCGAGTCATGTTTTAACGTGCCAGACACCTCACTGTCGTTACGAGAGGGGAGGACCGAGGTGAAGGTGAGGGAATGTAACTAACTTACTGAGTGTTTGTTTTTAATTTAGATTTTGGTCGTTGCTCGTTCTACTATTTATTTCATCAGGTTGAATTTTTAATATATATATATATATATATATGAGAGAGAGAGAGAGAGAGAGAGAGAGAGAGAGAGAGAGAGAGAGGAATTTGCAGGAAAAAAAATGCCGAAAAATTTTACTGAACAGTTGTGAACTGGAAATATTACACATGAGCATCATTCACACATTCGAACATCGATTTACTGTGGAAGATCATCTAATACTCGGTCCTTTGACGTAGGAGCTTAGAGCATGGTTAATTAATTAGCTTTGAGAAAAAGTGATGAATGATGAAATTTTCTAATTAATTAATGATTAACTGATTAAATATGATTAAAAATTAAATACTTGTGAAAAGGGTAAGAAAGAGCTTTATTGTTTCTCTTGCGTGAGATAAGACCGAAGAAAACATATTTTGCTCATCCATTTAGTTTGCTTTAGTTTAAGACACCACACCTGAGCGGATTAATCAGTTTATATATGCGAAAAGGTGCCAAATTTAAATGTCACATTACAAAATTTATGGTAAAATGATATTAAAATTATGGGGAAAATTAATCATTTGTCATCATTTAAATGTTTTTTTTTTTTTTGATTAATTAACGATTAAATTTGAAACAATGATTAACTGATTAACTAACTAATCATAACCATGCCCTGTAGAGCTGGAATTGACTTAAAGAAGAAGTCTGTTACAATAACTGACAATCTTGTAGGTGAAAAAATTACCAAAAAAATTCGTATTGTACCGTTTCGGTTTCAGTTTACAACCGTTACTTCGAGTCGGGTTCGTGTTACGTGTAAAAAGCTTAGAATATTCTTGTCGATCCTATTCAGAAGTTTAAAAACCTGTATAAGTTCGCCTCTGAGCTGACGCTTTTGCAAGGAATACAGATTAAGATCAACGGGTCTACGATTGTATGATTTGTGACGGACTTGCTGAGATTAGTTTCGTCGACCTGGCTTGAACATGTTTAACCCTTTGTATGTTTTTTCTCAAAGAGGGGGACCAGAACCTCAAGGCGTACTCAAGGTAAGGTCTAACCATTTATTCGGTTAATCGAAGAACTAAACATCATCAAAAATAAAACCAACAAAACCACACCACCGAGAACTCTTATATTAAATATGTATGTATTGCGAAGGGGCAATTTTATTAGTACATTTACTGTACACAAACACAGTTCACATTCATTTCATAAGGTTTACACGTGTCCATACTATTTGATTGAATGTTTCAAGGGTCGATTATATAGACTGTTTGATGTTAGGAATCAGTGGAAGAAATTACATTTCAATGAAAATTTGCGTCATGCGGAAAATTTTCAGGAAATTTGATGATATTTTCCAGTTGAGAAGTTTAAAATAACAAACCACGATTGAAATAACATTCAATGAAGCTCAGAAGAGGTTCTTTAAATATTAAATTAAAGTACGTTTTATGATGCAAAATTTTAATTTTATTTATTTGTTCCCAGAAAAAACAGTCGAGTTCCAGTGAGATGACACACACACACACACTAAAAATAAAATATGTGGCATAAAAGAAAGAAAAGATTGGAGGGAAAAGAATGCCAATTCTTTTTGGAAAAAAACACTCAAACAATTCTCTAACTCAAAATTTGGTCCTGAATTCTGAAACTATTTTTCTCATTTCGCAAAAAGGTTTGAGACTGTCAGTAAAACTTTTATACAAGTTCCGAAAGAAAGCTTACTTGTGAACTAAATATTTGACTGTTTTCATTCATTTCTAAGTGATATTGAACTAAACTAGACAAAGAAATAGCTCTAAGGCTTTACAAGACATTTCTATGTAAATCTGCTTCATACAAAAACTTTTTCAAATACGTTGCATGTAAGCGGAATAAGCTCTGTATAATAAGTGATACTTACTGTATGTTTACAAAAATGCCGAAGCGGTGCGGGTGGGGATATTGGGGGGACGGGGGGTAATTTTAGTTGCAAAGTAGATCAAAACCAAATCTGCGCTCCTCATGTATGTTTTGTTTCTTGTGCAAGATCTGAGAGGGTGGTTAAAAGGTACTCATTTTTCAATACCTTTTGCGGTCCCAGTGGTATGGAGAAAACAAAGAGACCACTCGACTGATTGCTACTTCTGTTTAACGAAGATAAGTGAACATTCCTCAAAATCTAAACATGCGATTCAATATCCTAATTTACTGTCAGCCATGCGACCTCTTTCACATGGTGACGATTTGCCAGCACCAAAACCACCAAAGACATAGACCTTAGATGATGATGAATCTCGTAATGAACCTCTGGACAGAGAAGATGACATGGATACACAATTTAAACCACCTTCATCGGATGAACCTCATTTAATTTCTCAGTCAGAATTAAATGATCTTGTCAGAGAGTTGAATCTATCTAAAAATCAGGCTGAACTTTAGATTAAAAGGTTGGAATATCTTACAAAAGACTATAAAAATATCATCGTTTCGTAAGCGTCAGATACACTTCACATCGTTTTTCTCTATAGAAAGTGATTTAGTGTATTGTAATGATGTGAACGCTCTCATGGAGGCACTTGGTCGAGAGCACAATCCTAAGGAATGGAGGGTTTTTGTTGATTCATCAAAGTTGAGTTCGAAAGTTGTACTACTGCACAACGGTAATGTTTATCTTTCGGTTCCGACTGCACATAAAGTTCATATGAAGGAATCATATGACAATATGTAGTTACTTTTGAAACATACTGTCTGTGATAAACACTCCTGGCATGTCTGTGGTGATTTGAAAGTGATTGCACTTCTCGGCTTACACACAAAGTTCTCTTGTTTCCTCTGCGAATGGGACAGCCGAGCTAAGGGGAGTCATTATACACAGAAAGAGTGGCCACTTCGACAAAATTTGATTCCAGGACGGAAAAATGTTGCCCATCAATCCCTAGTAGATCCAGTAAAAGTTTTCTTACCACCTCTCCATATCAAACTTGGTTTGATGAAAAATCTTGTAAAAGCCATGAATAAAGGCGGACCTGGATTTCTGTATCTAAAAGAGAAGTTCCCTAGAATCAGCAAAGCGAAAATCAAAGAAGGCATTTTTGTGGGCCCACAGATCAGAGAAGTGATGAAAGACACTGCATTTGACGAGTCTTTGAAAGAGGTTGAAAGAACAGCATAGAAAGCTTTCAAAGAAGTGACTACGAATTTCCTCGGCAGTGTCAAATCAGAAAATCATGTTTCCCTGGTGGAGCAAATGCTTAGTGTTTACCAAGCGAGGGAGGTGTAACATGTCTTTGAAAATGCATTTCGTGCACTCTCACCTGGACTTCTTCCCACCAAACTTGGGCGCTGTCAGCGATGAGCATGGTGAAAGATTTCATCATGATATATCAACAATGGAAAAGCGGTATTAAGGAAGATATAGCCCCAGTATATTGTTGGACACTTATAAGGTAAGCCCCTAGTACTAATTATAAGCGAAAATCAGCTGCAAAAACATTTCAGATTGGGAAATTCATTTTTGGTGAGAAAATTTTTCTAGACATGGCCTCGAATCTTCACAATTGTTCTGAATGCATTGGAAAGTTTCCGCAGTGCTTTCTTAGAGTTGTCTCTTCTAATCCTTTAGTTTGTAGGTTTTGCGTAAACCGACGAGAATGAAACGATGTGATTTTGGCGAGAGGTGAACTTCGAAGAAGTAGGGGAGAGGCAACTGGGCTGAGGGAGGAATTTAGTGCTTTGGCAGCTAGGTTTAACTTACTGCAGGATTTTGTCACAGAAAGTTTGAGCTTAAGTTCTGACCCAGGGGGAGATCATATAGACACTACCTTGAATACGCGATCAGCCGTCTCTTCCGCCAAGCTTTCCTCTTCGGGGAATCGATCGTTTGAGCCTGTTCGAAATGCGGCTCGACCTAGAGAGTACAAACCTTGTTTAAGAGTAGTTACAACCATGGGCGCCGATCGTAGGGGGGACCAGGGGGACATGTCCCCTCCACTTTTTTGTGTGGGGGGACATGTTTATTTGAAGTTGTATTTCTTTAATATATCTATCTATGATAAATTTTTAATGTCTCATTTGTTTATCTGTATCTAAAGCAGCAAGTTTCTTTGTCATTTTTAACTCCCCCTCCACCCACTTTCGAGAAGCGATCGACGTCTATGATTTTGGAATCATTTTATATAAAATTCTTCAATTGTTTTTTTTACTCAGATACGGGACCATATCAACTGCATGATTTTTATCTTCAGTGTTTTCAAATCAGTCATGAAATAAAATGGTTATTTTCTGCCTGAGGCACTGAAGTTTCCGAAGTTTTAGGCTGTGCTGTAAATCTCACCTCCTCTTTTAGGATTTAGTTTCTTTATACCATTCACGGGAGTTGGTCTCCTTTTTTTAATCTTACTTTTACTCCGAAGTGGGTCGAAAGTTATTCAACCAAAAATAATATTTTTCCTTTCAAATTTCCTTTGCGGGATTTAGACTAATTAATTAATTTTCACGGGTGCTCTGATTTTATCCTTTATACACACACACACACACACACACACACACACACACACACACACACACACACACACACACACTCGTATATATACATATATACAGGGCGATTCAAAATAATGTAGACACATTTTCAAATTATTTTGGATACTAAATGCCCTTAAACAAAAACTTTACTATGTATATAAGTAAGAATGTAAAAACAATTAATAATTATGTTATATTAAATGTTTAAAATCTCCACCATTTACACACGAACATACAGCTTTTCTTGATATAGAGTTTCCTGGGTTGTGGATAGGTCGTCGTAGAACAGCAGCTGTATATCCTCCAAGGTCACCTGATCTTACACCTCTAGATTTTTATCTGTAGGGGTACTTGAAAGACAAAGTGTATAGTACTAAACTTGAAAAACACTTACAAGAAGCGGTTGTTCGGGAAATACGCAAAATCTCAACTAATATGAATACTACTGTGTGCCGATCTGTTTTGGAACGTTGCGCCGCTTGTTTGCTTGCAAATGGTGGACATTTTGAACATTTAATTAACATAAAACGACTGTTAATATTGCTTTTATGTTCTTACTTATGTGAATAGTACTGAAAGTACTTTGAAATGGCTTAATACATATGGAAGGAAAAAAAATGACCGTAAAAACGGGAGACTTACCATATGTACTCCGCTGGCTGGCAATACATTCCACAAATTAACTATAC
Source organism: Bathynomus jamesi (assembly GCA_023014485.1). Classification (NCBI taxonomy): domain Eukaryota; kingdom Metazoa; phylum Arthropoda; class Malacostraca; order Isopoda; family Cirolanidae; genus Bathynomus; species Bathynomus jamesi. The sequence goes on from JAJOZX010000153.1 coordinate 481,607, forward strand.
GATTGAAGAAAAAAATGTTTTGCTCCATTAGAATTAAAATGTTTACACACTAATTTGAAACCATTACCGCAAGTTCTATCTGCATTTTTGAAGAACACTACTCGCCACGTTTCACGCTCTTAATACACAATCTTACTATCTTTTGTAATTGAAGTAAAATTATACTTCACTATTTAATACACTATATGCACCCTTTCACTACACTGGTATAAGTTATACCATATAAAGACGTTATAACGGAAACAGAAACTGTGTCGAAACCACCAAAATTAATACATAAAAATTGAAAATTACGCCATTTTGAATTACGTTATATAACGAATTTATTACGTTACTTCTATGGGATATCCGATGAGGATTTATGAAAAATACGTTAATTAATTAATCTGAAAAAATGCGTTATTATGAATTTTTATTATATATACACGGTGAACCAAAAGTAGGTGGACAGTAGGTTGAATACGGTTTGTGTTATATTATATTATAACTATGGTGTTCATTATAACTATGGTGTTTGTGTTATATTATATTAAATATTATAACTAAATTTATTTAAATTTTATTTTGTATTATAGTATACAAAAAAATTAAATATGTATTCTCAAAATAAACGTTATCATTTACTGTCCACCTACATTTGTTCACCCTATATATATATATATATATATATATATATATATTATATATATATATATATAAAACTTATATATATATATATATATATATATATATATATATATATATATATATATATATCGTTGCCATTCGAATCTTTTATCTCATTTCTGTACAGAAATATTTAATATTTTTCAGATAAGGTGTTAAAAACAGAAAAAACTTCAGTTCTAAATAATTTTTACTTAAATGTAGTTAGGAAATGATTGTTTCTTTGCACCCCATAAATTATATAAACTTTTTAACGGCTGCAAAAAACGGCTGCAAAAAAAAAAAAGAACATACAAAATTAACGGAGTCGGAAACTGTGAGGCAGTGGGACTCCCGTTGCATAGTATCAGATTCAGCACCTTTACTCCCTAAGTCAGTGGTCGGCGAACAGGGGTAAATTTAAAAATTTTGGAGGTAATGCGTGCGGTATGAGAGACACCATATGCAACAATTTTAAGAGCAATTGGCTTGTTTTTGTTTACTTTGAAGTCTGGGGGTAATTTCATTTTACTCAAATAGAGTTTTGGGTAATACCCAAAAAAGTTCCCCGACCCATGCCCTAAGTAGTCCATGGCCCTGTGAAAGGATTAGTGAGTCCCTTTACTTAGCGCATTTCTACGAGAGAACGTAAAAGAGGACACGTGAATACCACTGAGACTTCCCTCATCCCGAAAACCATTCAGTGGAAGTTGGAATTTTTAATATCTTTGTTACACGCCTTTGTAAAGGTTTCATTAATACTAAAAACGTAATTTTATTCCAACCTGACGTTTCCAATTGAGGAACTGTGGTTTCACTTTACTTCCAAACAAAACGTGCGTTGCTTACGCAGTCACGAATTATAGCCATCTCTAAATTCTTGTTTTTGGAGATTGTTTAACGTCCTTCGTCACATTTAAGGTCACGTGACGGAAGGGACCTACAGCTTTACGTGGAATCCGAACCAATCCAATTACTACCCAGACCTATTGATACTTAACTGTGCGGATCTAGCTGGAATCAGTGTTACGACGTCACCACAAAGTAGAAAATTAGAAAAGAGAGATCCATAGATACCACTATCGAAACAGCTAGAATGCTTTTTATAAAAGGATTTTCAGTCACAACAATTGCGTCCGTAAAGAAACTACGCATTAATGGGAAAGTGAGAGAAAATGTGAGATTAAAGAACGTAAAAAGCATTAACGGGAAAGTGAGAGAAAATGAGAGATTAAAGAACGTAAAAAGCATTAATGGGAAAGTGAGAGAAAATGTGAGATTAAAGAACGTAAAAAGTATTAACGGGAAAGTGAGAGAAAATGTGAGATTAAAGAACGTAAAAAGCATTAATGGGAAAGTGAGAGAAAATGTGAGATTAAAGAACGTAAAAAGCATTAACGGGAAAGTGAGAGAAAATGAGAGATTAAAGAACGTAAAAAGCATTAATGGGAAAGTGAGAGAAAATGTGAGATTAAAGAACGTAAAAAGTATTAACGGGAAAGTGAGAGAAAATGTGAGATTAAAGAACGTAAAAAGCATTAATGGGAAAGTGAGAGAAAATGTGAGATTAAAGAACGTAAAAAGCATTAACGGGAAAGTGAGAAAAAATGTGAGATTAAAGAACGTAAAAACTCAAGAAGAAGGGAAGTGGATTGCTGATAATAAATAAAAAGGTGGGGGGGGGGAAATATCATAAAGGGTGAAATAGCAATAACAATTTAACTTAAGTTACAACTGTTTGAAAGGCTTTTGAATTGAAACCAACACATTGGAAAACTTTTCATCTTCGCCTTTACGTCTCAACACAGAAATCTCTCTCAGGGGTTGGGAAAACAGATTTCACGATTCTATGGAAAACGGCTTTATCGATTTCTTAACTTTTGACATTAACTGTAACCTCTTTTTTTTCAGTGAAGCCAAATTGGAGAGAAAAATTAATTATACACTTAATATTGAATCAAAGGTGAAATAATGAGGCATTATTTCAGAATGTAAGACGTTAAAAGTTTGTATATTGTATATATATATATATATACATATACACACAATATATATATATATAAGCAAACAACCACAGGGAAAAGGAAAAGGAAACCCAAAGTCCGAGCGCTTTCGTGATATATTCACATCTTCTTGAAGATGTGAATATATCACGAAAGCGCTCGGGCTTTCTGTTTCCTTTTCCCTGTGGTTGTTTGCTTATTAATAAGATCACGTGTTATTCTGTGATTTTACTGCATATATATATATATATATGTACACACACACACACACACACACACACACACACATGTAGGAATACAAGGAACATCAAACAGCAACAGACCAGACCGGCTGTTCCCTACGAGGCTGTCTGTTTAAGAAAAAAGGTTAAAATACGTAAGAAAATTTAAAGACACTTGAAAGTTTTAAAGCAAAGCAAATAAGAGAGGTTGAAAGGAAGGAAAGAACTTTAAAGATAAAGTGAAAAATTTCAAGCAAAAAGGAAAGAATCCGAGTGAAAATTCTACAATACTTCTACGCGCTAAGAAATGTTTTCTAACTGGGAGTTTAAGGAAAGATAAACATCTTGCATCTTTTTAAATGATTCGATTGAATTACTTTGAGCTCCACTGGCTGGCAATACATTCTACAAATTAACTATACGATTGAAGAAACAATGTTTCGCTCCATTAGAATGAAAGTGTTTACCGACTAACTTGAGACCATTACCGGGAGTTCAATCTGCATTTCTGAAGGTGAAATGTTTTTTGGCGTCGACATTATCAAAACCTTTAATCATTTTAAACAAATGGATTAAATCTCCTCAAATACGACTTTTTAGAAGTAAGCATAAATTTAACGTTTCTAAACGGGCAAGGTATGATTTGTTTCTAAATCTGGGAATGATCTTAGTAGCCCGTCGCTCCACTGTCTCTATTCTGTCAATGTCCTGTTGTAAATAGGAGGCCAGAACTGAACGCAGTATTCCAGGTGGGGCGTACTAAAAATTATATAATGTTAGCACATTTTTCTTCAACTTAAAGTAAAATGATCTACCAATAAATGCCAAGATTTGATTTTCTAACCGCTTTCATACATTGCTTACACGGTTTAAGAGTGTCAGCAACAATAATACCTAAATCTTTCTCTTCGTAAAACTCGTTAATGTCTTGTGGAACAGAAAATACTTTTCTTTAATATTGTTTCTGTCGATATGCAACGCTTTACACTTATCTATATTAATGTTCATTTGCCAAATTTCTGCCTAATCGAATAACTTGCTAATATCTACTTGAATCTGCAAACGTTCTGCCGATGGTTTTGTTCATACCCCTACTTTGGTATCATCTGGAAATTTTGAAATTATATTATTAATTACTATGTCGATGTGATTGATATAAATATAAAAAAAAAACTGGTCCCAGAACTGATCCCTGAGGCACACCGCTAGCTACACTTCTCTAGTAAGACAGTTTGTCATTAATGACCATTCTTTGTTTATGTCCACTAAGCCAATTTTTAATCCATTTGAAAACATTACCATCAAATCCGTGAGAATGAAGTTTAGCTAATAATCTCCTATGTGGCGCTTTATCAAACGCCTTTTGAAAATCTAAATATACAATATCTACTGTTTTGCTCTCGCCATATATATTTTATAACAATAATAATACTTTATAATTTATAATAATCATAATAATAATAATAATAATAATAATAATAATAATAATATAATAATATTTAAAAAGTTGAGCAAATTAGTAAGAGAAAAACGATTACGTCGGAAGCCGTGTTGAGAATTTTTGATTAATTTATTAATTTCTAAGTGATTAACTATTTTGTTTTGAACGATCGTCTCCATAAACGTACCAACTACTGAAGACAGACTAATGGGATGATAATATCCCGGAACCGATTTGTCCCCTTTTTTAAATATTGGCGTAATGTTTGTAAGTTTCCAGTAGAACGGAATTCTTCCAGATTGTAACGATTTATTATTATTATTATTATTATTATTATATTATTATTATTATCATCATTAAGTACATATGTAAGAGAAAAGACTGTTGCGCAGTTCATTTCTTTACGTACCAGATTTATTACCACAAAACATATTAATACAAACTGTCAAATGAAAGTTAGGAATTTCATTCACACTTGCAAGTGTGAATGAGATTAAAGTACTTGACATTAAGTTAGATAAAAAACTAAATTTTAAAAGTCATACACTAAAAATGACCCTTCCTCAAAACGCACTGCTTACCCTATATTATTTCTTCATCCATCCACATTTATTATATCGCATTACAGCATGGGGTATCTCCAAGAAATATATAAAACATCCTTTGGAAGTAATTTATAAAAAATGTCTGCGAACTCTCACGAATAATGAAAACAGACAAAGTCACACTCCCCCAATGTTTAAAGAGATAAATATTTTAAATCTAAATAACTTACATGTTCAAAGTTATCGATAAAAATCAAGATATATCACCCATTCAAAGAGCAATCATCCACCATCAAATACACCATCGTTTTAACGCCAGACTGCCCATTGATTTTATAAACAAATCCAACTTTCCAATAGAAACTGTAGGAAATGCACTCTCTTTCAAAGGACTGGATGTATGGGATGCAATTCCCATGTACATCAAACAGGTTTCATGACTAAATGTATTTCGCAAATTACTGAAAAAGCACCTCATTAGCTCCTATTCATGTACAAGTTCACTACCGCCATTTTTACCATACTAAAGAAGTTTTTTTTTAATTGAATTGAATTGAATAACCTTTATTAATTAATAATAAAATAAATACAGTGGTCTTAATATTTACAATGACATAAATAATTGTTAAGTTGGACTATTTATTTAATTTAATTTGGTCCTTGAGATTTAGGCTTTACTGGGCTCTTATTAAAAATATCCCATCTTACATATAATCAACTATTTAAAACATACTAATTTCATTAAACACTTTTAATTTGGTAATTTATTATTTTTATTTTTGTATTAAACTTCATTTATTTTCTATTAAGTATACAAATAAATCATTTAATCTAAAATTATGTAACATTTTGTAAATTTTGTATCGTATTTATTATTATTATTGGTATTATTATTATTATTATTATTATTATTTTTTGTTATCACTATTACTCGTACTATTACTTGCTCATTTCACTATTTTATGTAATAAATAAACGAAAAGCCATTAATTTTGCCTAAAAAGCTTCCATGCTTCCAAGAGCATATTCAGATAAGAGTATCGTAAATATATTAATGTTATATCAAATATCTAAAAATTGTAAAACTCTGTCACTTGTATTCTTTTCCCGATATAAATTTTAGAATTTTGAATTTTGAAAGGAGGGAGTTGCGAGTAAACCTGGATTTAGAACGAAGGATGGCTACAGAATCGAAATACAGTACAATGGTCTCCCGTTCAACCACTTACCAGACTCCCTGTCGTTTCACTGCGCTGATTTCACTGATTTCACTAGAATTATTGGGGACAAAACTTTTGTCACCGACTCTCTCTCTCTCTCTCTCTCTCTCTCTCTCTCTCTCTCTCTCTCTCTCTCTCTCTCTCTCTCTCTCTCTATATATATATATATATTAGATATATATATATATATTAGAACTAGAAGTTTTTGTATTAAAAAACTTGTTAAAGTAAAGATTTTGAGAAATTTCAGGTAGACAGACAGTTATAATCACATTAAATAATAAAAAGACTTTTTTAAAGGATACGTAAATTCAGTCACCGAAATACTGTTTTGAATGACGTAGATTTTAATTATGTAGAAAGCGGAATTGTAGTTCTTGAGAGCAAGTTCCCATCTTGCAGATTCAAAAGGATTCTAAAATGGATTCCGGTGATAACTGGTCGTAAATGAGGTTGAGCGTGTGATAATTCACAGATGTAGTGGAGTAATTTTTGTGAGGTAACACTTCTAGTATCTCGAAACATTAAATAAATTGTGAAAATATCCATAAACATTTTTATTGTTGGGAAAAAGTATGTTAATCCTGATTAAGTTAGATAATCCTAGGTTAGGTTAGCTAGTACGTCACTTTTTACGGATTTAACAAAAAACAGCTCACAGCTTATGTGGATATGCAGACGAGCGCGAGTACACATGTGTGTGTGTGTGTGTGTGTGTGTGTGTGTGTGTGTGTGTGTGTGTGTGTTTTGGAGGTAAATGGGCATAAGTAAGGTTGAATGAGTGATAATTCACAAATGTCACTACATTAAGTTTTTGATGAGGCAACACTTCGGTACCTCGGAACATTAAATTAATTGCATAAAAAAAATCTATTAACAGTTTTACTGTCAGATAGAAAATACGTTAGTCTTCATTAGGTTAGGTTAGGTTAGAGTAGATTAGCTAGTACCTCACTATTTAATGACAACATTTTTATTTCAAAATTTAAAGTAACTTTTTGTGTTATTCCGTGTATATTAATTATGTACCATCGATAGCAATAGTCGTGACACATTGGTCTGTCTTGTGGCCCAGTGGATCTTGAGTTTTGGAATCGATGGTAATACTTCGTGAAATATAATTTTAAATTTCCTTCGGATAGATTATAGCTTGTATACCATGATAGTGAAAGATCATGAGGGGCCCATTATTGCGCCCATCATGGTGGGTCTTGAGTTTTGGAATTGATGGTATTACTGTGATACAAGAGAATTGATAAAAAAAAAAAAAAAAAAAAAAAAAAAAAAAAAAATGCAATAAACTCTAGGGAGTTTGCAACCAATATTTGAATATCTTTCATCGTGAAATATAATTTAAAATTTCCTTCGGATAGATTATAGCTTGTATAGTATGATAGTGAAAGACGCATTATTGCGCCCATCATGGTGGGTCTTGAGTTTTGGGATTGATGGTTTGATGGTATTCCTCTGATACCAAAAAAAAAAAAAAAAAAAAAAAAAAAAAAAAAAAAAAATGCAATAAACTCTAGGGAGTTTGCAACTAATATTTAAATATCTTTCATCGTGAAATATAATTACAAATTTCCTTCGGATAGAATAATAGATTATAGCTTGTATACTATAATAGTGAAAGACAATGAGGGGCGCATTATTGCGCCGATCATGGTGGGTCTTGAATTTTGGAATTTATGGTACTACTCTTACTTTGCAACCAATATTTGAATATCTTTCAGCGTGAAATATAATTTAAAATTTCCTTCGGATAGATTATAGCTTGTATACTATGATAGTAAAAGACCATGAGGGGCGCGTTATTGCCATTCTTGGCTCAAGTTTCGCAGTAACTACTCTCCATCATCAAAATCTAAATAGTGAGACAACATATTTCGACATTAAAACTACCAAACTTGGGGTACGTTCTGGCCAATGTCGTAACACCATTTCATGTCGATCATCAAAGTTAAGCGACGATGAATGTGCGTGATAGTTGGTTTGGGAGGCCGTTCTCTGCCGTTCTCTCACGTAAAGCCGTTGGTCCCCTCTGTCATATGACTTTAGATGTTGCGAAGAAGATTAAAAAACCCCATCAAACAACAACTACGAAACTGTTACTTAAATTAAGAGATAGAACCGCAAATAGAAAATTAAACTAATCTTAAATTTAATTATTCGTAATAGGCAAACGGCCACAAACTGACGTATCGCAGAATCCAATTAATGCATCCTATTGTTCTACTTCCCGAATTATTATTACCAGCATCATGGGGATTCGAATCCCTGACCTCATTGTCTTCACTTCGCTTGTAGGGAAACGGTTTTACCCACTGAGCTACTGACGCTGGCAAGGAAAACCTATGACCAGAACTTATTTATACTTTAAATAAACCTTTGAACCTTTCAAATGTTTCGTCCGATTTTCCCTCATTTCACGAAAGTCAAGCTTGTCGTCCCCAGGAAAAGTGTTGAAACTCATTAGAATTATTTTCAATTTTTAGTTTTTAAACGAGAAGTTAATAAATTATTTTTTAAAGTTTTTATGTTAATTAGCTTATTTAAAATTATATTCACTGGAACAAATGGTAATTTGAAAAGAAAATTATTGTTTACTCAAACTGAAGTTTGGTAATTGAAAAGACAGTCGTTCAGGTATTTTGTTTCGCAAAATAACTCTTCTGTGAGGTGGAATGACACTCAGTTTTAGATGCCTTGAAAAGGATTGAAATACTGCTTGGTTAGACTTTTTTTACAATATATATATAATATATATATATATATATATATTATATATATATATATATATATATATATATATATATATGTATATATGTGTGTGTGTGTGTGTGTGTGTGTGTGTGTGTGTGTTGTGTGTGTGTGTTTGTGCGCACGCGTGCGTTTCGATGGTGTAGTGGTCAGCATCACTGAACACGAATCCATCGGCTTTAAAATCGACTTCGAATCGAACTGAACCCAAACTGTATTGCTTTGAAATTTAAGATCACCAAATTGATGATTTGTAAGCTACATAAATAATGTAGTGTTGAATAAATAAATAAATGTAAGTATTTTATACGGGTTTTCACTTATCTTCGTACGCAGTAGAAATTTTGAATTATGGATTAGTGGTCAAAGGATCATCTAACGTAATTAAGCTGACCCAAACTCTGATGACAAGATAAAGTTTATAGTTTGGGTTTGTCATATTATATCAGAGGCCGTACAACGGATAGTTTGTCAAGTTTTTAGGGGTTTATTTGAAGTAGCTTTAGGTTAGTTTAGCTGAGATCAAGTTAGGGTAAGTTAAGTTAGGTCCAAGGTTTGTCGATAGAATGAATACATACCTGGAATACTTAAAGGCAAAGACGCGTCAAGTGACGTCCGTTAGTTAACTTCATTTAAATAAGTTAGGTTAGGTTAATAGCGTTATGAATAAACTTTAAAGTCGATAGAAAGAGTACTAGGTCGGAAACAATAAATATGATCAGCGTGTGTGAGGACCAATACCCAATACCACGAGGGTATTTCCTACCGAATTATCATGGTTACGATTCATTCTTAATACCATGAATAAAATGGCGTGCTTATTTTGTCCCTTGCAGGATTTGCCTTCTATGAAAAGAACGAAAAGTTAACAGTTTCGCTCGTAAAATTAAGGGTTTCGATGGAGAAAGAGATTTTAGACCAACTTCTGTTTACATTCGGAAAAATAAACGGGATATTTTTAAATTAAATCCCTGGAGGTGACATTGTTTTATGATTTCATCAGTTCTCTTGATTACAAAGAATAAAATTATTTTAAAATTTATATAAAGAACCGACGAACTCAAGGAGAAAAATACTAAAATATTGAATGATGATATATCGTCTTTAGGTATAAGTGTTGTAGATGTATTAGGGGTAGCCAGTGGTAATTTTACATACGTTAGCGATATGAGTGGTACCACCAGGTGGATTGATCATTGTCTCACTAGTACTAATCTAAAGGATCGAATTGTTAGAGTTCATATTTTGCATGATTTCCTTCTTTCTGATCATAGACCATTAGAACTATTAATTAACGTTACCAATTTATGCGCGACACGACTTAACAAGAACTCAATAGGTAAGAATAATCGCGTCGATTGAGCCAATGTTAATATGCCGCAGAGAATAGAATACAAAGACAGAACATGTCACCTCTTTAATAATTTAAAAATTTTGCACCTTGCCTGTAATAATCCTTGCTGAAATGATTCTCACTGTAAACTCATAGATAGGTATTATAGTACGATAATATCCCTGTTAAGAGAAGCAGGAAGCCCCCTGATTAAATCTTACACCTATCATACTAAGGTTATTTCTGGATGGAATGATTTTATTGCCCCCCTGGAGAGGGAATCGAAAGACGCCTATGATTTGTGGTGCTTTCATGGTAGACCTAGATTAGGACCAGTATACATGAATATGTGTAGAAGTCGGGGTCAGTGTAAGGCGGCCATAAGGCGCTGTAAACAGGAAGAAGAGTCTATTCGAGCATCAAAAGCCTGTGAAGCTCGCATAAATAACGATAATAACAAATTTTGGAAATTTGTTAAGAATCAGACGGGTGTCAGAAATGTCCTCCCTCCGACAATCGATGGGGTGTCGGGGGAGGATGAAATTGCAAAGCTGTGGAAAAACCACTACTATAACATTCTTAACAGTGTGAAAAGGGATAATCTTAAGATAGATTGCAGCGAAACGATTGTGGGAAGGACAAGGGAAAATATTTTGACATCATTTTCTGAAGTAAAGAGGTTAATTAAAGAGTTAAAGACTGGTTCTGCGTCATGGGTAGATGACTTGTCGAATGAGCACTTAAAATATGCAAATGACGTAGTATGTCTGCATATATCATTGCTCCTATCAGCCATGCTTGCTCATAGCTATATTCCTGCAGAGTTCATGAGGGTATGCAGTATATCTTGCCCCTGGTCAATAATAAGTACAGAGACATTCTGTCCAGCAATAATTGCAGACCTATTGCTGTCGCTTCCTGCTTCTCGAAACTACTAGAAAAATTCTTGTTATTCCGATTAAATGATTTCCTATGGACATCTCCTAATCAGTTTGGCTTTAAAAGGTCCCACCACTCAACTGACTTGTGTATCTATGTACTTAAAGAAACAATATCTAAGTACATTGACAGTAATTCAACCATTTATAGCTGTTTCCTTGATATAAGTAAGGCATATGATATGGTGAATCACAATATTTTATTTGCAAAACTAGAAGACAGGAAGGTTCCCATGTATATATTAAATTTATTGAAATTTTGGTATTTTCACCAATCTTTCACTGTTAGGTGGGGCAATGTACTATCCGAGTGTTTTGGCTCCTCTTGCGGGGTGAGACAAGGCTCCTTGCTCTCCCCTATGCTGTTTAATGTGTATATTGACGGATTAATTGCATCACTTAATGAGGTAACAGTGGGATGTTGTATAGATAACACAAGGATAAATAACTTAGTTTATGCCGATGATATGGTGTGAATAAGTCCCTCTGTTAAAGGTCTGGATCGGCTACTAAACGTCTGCGAAGTGTATTCGCAGAAACCTGATATTCGTTTTAATGTTACAAAAACTAAGGTTATGCAATTTCCTCCTAAAAGCTGTAATCAGCCAGCTGATATAAGGTTTAAAATGAATGGTGAAGTAATTGAGGAAGTACAAGAGTTTAAGTATTTGGGTCAAACTATTACCAGCTCCTTGAGTGATGACTCGGATATAAGAAAACAATCTCGAAGCCTGTGTGCTAAAGCGAATATGACCATAAGAAACTTTCGTTTCTGTACAAGTGAAGCTAAAGACACACTCTTCGTACTTTCTGCAGTAATATATACGGTCAGCAACTCTGGGTGGATTATAAAAAAGGTTCTGGCAGAACCCTAAATTTGCTGTATAACAGGTCTTTTAGACTCTTACATAAATTAGCCCCGAGATGCTCAGCTTCGCAAATGTTTGCTACCCGCAATGTCCCGATCTTCCCGGAGGTAACAAGACGTGCTCAACGCAGTCTAATGCAAATAATTAAAAAACCAACCAACCCGATCATCCAAGCTATACATGAGTCCTGCCATTTATCCTCTAGGCTATGGACTTCTTGGTCCGAAAACGTCTGTCTGTAGCTCCACTTAACTTCGACAGTGCAGTATTATTTCTAATCAATTGTATATATTTCTATCCTTAGTATATGAACTGTCATTGTATTAATAATATTTGTCATATGGACTATAGTCTGCTAATAAACCTTTTCATTTTCATTTTCATATCGATATATTTCTAGCTATTAATTACAGATACGAGACTGATAACGGTGCAGCTATCAAAGGGCCTTCATCAAATACTAATCACTACCTACATTATTGATATTCATTCCTCCTCAAACACATATGATCCCTCCACACACACACACACACACACACACACACACACACACACACACACACATATATTATATATATATATATATATATATATATACACACACACACACACACACAAACGGTTTAATAAGTACAGCGTGAATGTGATCAGAGTTAATTAGATGCCTTGCAAATGAGAAATAAATACTGTTTCATATGTAAAAAGCATATTTTGTTTTCTTTTGAGTTTAATTTTTTTCATTAATGATAAGCAGAACCTTCGGCTCCGTGCCCTACGGGCGGGCCTTGTGCTTCGCAAACTCGCTTACGGCGAAGGCACCTTCGCAGAGTACCGACATGAAGACAAAAATATTATTTTGTATTTTAAATATAGTTTCACAAATTTTTAATCCATTGGCTCAGAATGCGAAGCTCAAAAGATTAGGGTTACCTCTTTGGGGGAGGTCATTCTCCCTCTCCCCCCAAAAAACCCTCACCCCCCTTTGGGGGCTAACCCCCCTCCCTCCCATTACCCCTCCCACATTACCCCTCCCACATTACCCCTCATCATCCACTCCCCCCACCCCCTTGTTGCATAACCCCCCTCCCCCATTACCCACCTTTTCTGTTAAAAATAGTTGGAAATTTGTGTAAAACTGTTTTCATATTTTATATATTTTAAATAAGGTTGAAAAAGAAAATGCAGGTGTTTTTTTCAATAGTTAAGGATCTATACAGAACGTATATTGATAAAATTTTTTTTATTTTAATATACACTCATTAACTCCAATGTGGTATGTAAGAAAAGTCACGAGTAATTTCTCTAATTTCTGTTGAGGTCTATTTCAACTGGGAATAATGAAAACTGCAAAGCTTCTCAAATCTTTTCAATGTCACTGAGAGAATATTAATTTAATCAGGTGTATTGTGCCAGTACTGACTGGGTACAGCTTTTGTTGGGTATTTTTCGGAAAAAGAAGATCGGTGCCAAGATGCGAGAGGGTACCAGAAAATTATAAGGAATTTATAAAGTGGAGGGGTGGGATGAAAGCCCAAACAAGTTTGGGTATAATTTTCACCAATATCCAGACAAAAACATTGATATTTCTTATTATAAATACACACATTTGGAAATATTCACTTCATTAATTAAGAACGATTTTCTTCGTAAAAATATTATTTATAAAACAAGTTCTGAAAATGCGCTTCATATTCGGGCTGTTTTTTTGTTTTATGATTTACAAACCAATCAAAAACGATACAATTCGCTTAGGCGCAACCTCACCATTTGAAAAGATAACAGCAACACCACCACCAACAACAGTAATAATAATAATAATAATAATAATAATAATAATAATAATAAATAATAGCAATATTAATAATAGTTCTCAATTAGGGTCCAGCTATTACGCTATAAATTAAGTACAAGTCAGTTTGTTCACCAATGGTATTCTTGTCCTTTTCCTAGTAATGACGCTTCAGATATGCTTAAACGAAACGCCAGCAAAAGGAATAAAACAAGAAAAACGTTGAAGAAAGTGACCTACCTTAATAATAATAATAGCAACGATGATAATAATAATAATAATAATATCGTAATAATAATTGTATTTAATACCAATAGAAAAAATCTATTAAATATATCTGTTTACATTTCTTGTTCTTTGTAAATTAATTTACTGATAAGAAACGTTGAAAATTACGTGAAATTAATCAAGTGACGTCTGTTTTTTCTCATTCGTTGTTTCGGTGATGTAGTGGAGTAATTTTTGTGAAGTAACACTTCTAATATCTCGAAACATTAAATGAATTGTGAAAATATCCATAAACATTTTTTATTGTTGGGAAAAAGTATGTTAATCCTGATTAAGTTAGATAATCATAGGTTAGGTTAGCTAGTACGTCACTGTTTACGGATTTAACAAAAAACAGCTCACAGCTTATGCGGATATGCAGACGAGCGCGCGTACATGTGTGTGTGTGACAGTGGCGGGCCGCCTGTGTGTGTGTGTGTGTGTGTGTGTTGGAGGTAAATGGGCATAAGTGAGGTTGAATGTGTGATAATTCACAAATGTCACTACATTAAGTTTTTGGTGAGGCAACACTTCGGTACCTCGGAACATTAAATTAATTACATAAAAAAAATCTAGAAACATTTTTAATGTCAGACAGAAAATACGTTAGTCTTCATTAGGTTAGGTTAGGTTAGAATAGATTAATAGATTAGCTAGTACTTCACTATTTAATGACAATATTTTTATTTCAAAATTTAAAGTAACTTTTAGTGTTATCCCGTGTATATTAATAATGTACCTTCGATAGCTATAGTCGTGACACATTGGCTTATCTTGTGGCACAGTTGATCTTGAGTTTTGGAATCGATGGCAATACTCTACGAAAAAAAAAAAAAAAAAAAAAAAAAAAAAAAAAAACTCTAGTGAGGTTGCAACCGATATTTGAATATCTTTGATCGTGAATAATATAATAATTTAAAATTTCCTTCGGATAGATTAATTATAGCTTCTATACTACGATAGTGAAAGACCATGAGTGGGCGCATTATTGTGCCCTTCATGGTGGGTTTTGAGTTTTGGAATTGATGTTATTAATCTGATTAAAAAAAAAAAAAAAAAAAAAAAAAAAAAAAAAAAAAAAAAAAAAAAAGCAATAAACTCTAGGGAGTTTGCAACCAATATTTAAATATCTTTCATCGTGAAATAATCTATAATTTAAAATTTAATTCGGATAGATTATAACTTGTATACTATGATAGTGAAAGACCATGAGTTTTCGAATTGATGGTATTACTCTAATACGAGAGAATTAAAAAAATAGCGGGGGGTGGGGGGAATTTTGCAATAAACTCTAGGGAGTTTGCAACCAATATTTGAATATCTTTGATCGTGAAATATAATTTAAAATTTCTTTCGGGTAGATTATATGTTGTATACTATGATAGTGAAAGACTATGAGGGGCGCATTATTGTGCCCCTCATGGTGGGTGTTGAGTTTTGGAATTGATGGTATTACTCTGATACAAGAGAATTACTATGATAGTAAAAGATCATGAGGGGCGCATTATTGCCATTCTTTGCTCAAGTTTCGCAGTAACTACTCTCCATCATCAAAATCTAAACAGTGAGACAACATATTTCGACATTAAAACTACCAAACTGGGGGTACGTTGTGGCCAATGTCGTAACACCATTTCATGTCGATCATCGAAGTTAAGCGACAATGAATGTGGGTGATAGTTGGTTTGGGGGGCCGTTCTCTACCGTTCTCTCACGTAAAGCCGTTGGTTCCCTCTGTCATTTGACCTTAGATGTTGCGAAGAAGATTAAACAACCCCACCAAACAACAACTACGAAACTGTTACTTAAATTAAGAGATAGAACCGCAAATAGAAAATTAAACTAATCTTAAATTTAATTATTCGTAATAGGTAAACGGCGAGAAACTGACGTATCGCAGAATCCAATTAATGCATCGTATTGTTCTACTTCCCGAATTATTATTACCAGCATCATGGGGATTCGAATCCCCTCCCTCAGTGTCTTCACTTCGCTTGTAGGGAAAAGGCTTCACCCACTGAGCTACTGACGTGGGAAAACCTATGACCAGAACTTATTTATACTTTAAATAAACCTTTCAACCTTTCAAATGTTTCATCCGATTTTCCCTCATTTCACGAAGGTCAAGCTTGTCGTCTCCAGGAAAAGTGTTGAAAGTCATTAGAATTATTTTCGATTTTTAGTTTTTAAACAAGAAGTTAATTTATTATTTTTTAAAGTTTTTATGTTAATTAAGCTTATTTAAAATTAAATTCACTGGAACAAATGGTAATTTGAAAAGAAAATTATTGTTTACTCAAACTGAAGTTTGGTAATTGAAAAGACAGTCGTTCAGGTATTTTGTTTCGCAAAATAACTCTTCTGTGAGGTGGAATGACACTCAGTTTTAGATGCCTTGAAAAGGATTGAAATACTGCTTGGTTAGAGTTTTTTTTACAGTAATTATATATATTATAATATATATATATATATATATATGGTGTGTGTGTGTGTGTGTGTGTGTGTGTGTGTGTGTGTGTGTGTGTGTGTGTGTGTGTGTACTCGTGCGTCTTGGTGTGGTTAGCATCACTGAATACGAATCCACCGGCTTCCAAACACTTCGAATCGAACTGAACCCAAACTGTATCTCTTTGAAATTTAAGATCACCAAATTGATGATTTGTAGGCAACATACAGTAAATAATGTAGTGTTGAATAAATAAATAAATGTAAGTATTTTATACGGGTTTTCACTTATCTTCGTACGCAGATGAAATTTTGAATTATGGATTAGTGGTCAAAGGATCATCTAACATAATTAAGCTGTCCCGAACTGTGATGACAAGATAAAGTTTATAGTTTGAGTTTGTCGTATTATATCAGAGGCCGTACAACGGATAGTTTGTCAAGTATTTAGGGGTTTATTTGAAGTAGCTTTAGGTTAGTTTAGCTGAGACCAAGTTAAGGTAAGTTAAGTTAGGTCCAAGGTTTGTCGATAGAATGAATACATACCTGGAATACTTAAAGGCAAAGACGCGTCAAGTGACGTCCGTTAGTTAACTTCATTTAAATAAGTTAGGTTAGGTTAATAGCGTTATGAATAAACTTTAAAGTCGATAGAAAGAGTACTAGGTCGGAAACAATAAATATAATCAGCGTGTGTGAGGACACAATACCCAATACCACGAAGGTATTTCCTACCGAATTATCATGTTTACGATTCATTCTTAATACCATGAATAAAATGGCGTGCTTATTTTGTCCCTTGCGGGATTGCCTTCTATGAAAAGAACGAAAAGTAAACAGTTTCGCTCGTAAAATTAAGGGTTTCGATGGAGAAAGAGATTTTAGACCAACTTCTGTTTACATTCGGAAAAATAAACGGGATATTTTTAAATTAAATCCATGGAGGTGATATTGTTTTATGATTTCATCAGTTCACTTGATTACAAAGAATAAAATTATTTAAAAATTTCTATAAAGAACCGATGAACTCAGGAGAAAAATACTAAAATATTGAATGATGATATATCGATATATCTCTAGCTATTAATTACAGATACGAGACTTATAACGGTGCAACTATCAAAGGGCCTTCATCAAATATTAATCACTACCTACATTATTGATATTCATTCCTCCTCAAACACATATAATCCCTCTACACACACACACACACACACACACACACACACACACACACACACACACACACACACACACATATATAAATATACACACAAACGATCTAATAAGTGCAGCGTGAAGGTGATCAGAGTTAATTAGATGCCTTGCAAATGAGAAATAAATACTGCTTCATATGTAAAAAGCATATTTTGTTTTCTTTTGAGTTTAATTTTTTAATTAATGACAAGCAGAGCCTTCGGCTCCCTGCCCTACAGGCGGGCCTTGTGCTTAGCAAACTCGCGTACGACGAGGGCACTTTCGCAGAGTACCGACATGAAGACAAAAATATTATTTTACATTTTAAATATAGTTTCACAAATTTTTAACCCACTGGCTCAGAATGCGAAGCTCAAAAGGTTAGGGTTACCTCTTTGGGGGGAGGTCATTCTCCCTCTCCCCCCAAAAAAACCCTCACCTCCCTTTGGAGACTAACCCCACCCCTCCTCCCATTACCCCCTCCCCCATTACCCCCTCCCCCATTACCCATCTTTTCTGTTAAAAATAGTTGGAAGTTTGTGTAACACTGTTTCATATTTTTTATATTTAAAATAAGGTTAAAAGAGAAAATGCAGGTGTTTTTTTTAATAGTTAAGGATCTATACAGAACGTATATTGATAAAAAAGTTTTATTTTAATATACACTCATTAACTCCAATGTGGTATGTGAGAAAACTCACGAGTAATTTCTCTAATTTCTGTTGAAGTCTATTTCAACTGGGAATAATGAAAATTGCAAAGCTGCTCAAATCTTTTCAATATCACTGAGAGAATATTAATTTAATCAGGTGTATTGTGCCAGTACTGGGTACAGCTTTTGTTGGGTATTTTTTGGAAAAAGAAGATGGGTGCAAGATGCGAGAGGGTACCAGAAAATTATAAGGAATTTATAAAGTGGAGGGGTGGGATGAAAGCCCAAACAAGTTTCGGTTTAATTTTCACCAATATCCAGATAAAAACAATGATATTTCTTATCATTATAAATACACACATTTGGAAATATTCACTTCATTAATTAAGAACGATTTTCTTCGTAAAAATATTATTTATAAAACAAGTTCTGAAAATGTGCTTCATATTCGGGCTTTTTTTTTGTTTTATGATTTAGAAACCAATCAAAAACGATATAATTCGCTTAGGCGCAACCTCACCATTTGAAAAGATAACAGCAACACCACCACCAACAAGAGTAATAATAATAATAATAATAATAATAATAAAATAATAATAGTTCTCAATTAGGGTCCAGCTATTACGCTATAAATTAAGTACAGGTCAGTTTGTTCACCAATGGTATTCTTGTCCTTTTCCTACTGATGACGCTTCAGGTATGCTTAAACGAAACGCCAACAAAAGGAATAAAACAAGAAAAACGTTGAAGAAAGTGACCTACCTTAATAATAATAATAGCAACGATGATAATAATAATAATAATAATAAATAATAATAATAGTAATAATAATAAAAAAATAATAATAATAATAAAATAAAAAATAATAATAATAATAATAATCATAATAATAACAATTGTATTTAATATAACACGTTCGATGTACCATTAGAAAAAAATCTATTAAATACATTTGTTTACATTTCTTGTTCTTTGTAAATTAATTTACTGATAAGAAACGTTGAAAATTACGTGAAATTAATCAAGTGACGTCTGTTTTTTCTCATTCGTTGTTTCGGTGCAGACAAATCAGTTCCCGCGAAAACAGGATGGTTAACAGACAACGTATTATCTTTCACGTTCCATTTCAAGATCGGATTAATTGTATGTTGTAATAATGGTTGATTTTAGAACAATAATATTTAAGTTTATATTAATATTATTATATAAAAAATTATATATATATATATATTATCAAGTTGAAATAAAGTCATAAAATTGTTCCCTTATTCGATTTTATAATAAAAATTGATTTCAGTATACAGGGTGATTAAATCTTTTTTTAACACTTATGTGGGTTCTTCTGTTACATGGATTTGAAGATTAAAGAGTATTGAGTAAGCCTTAGGGCTCTGGAAGCAACGTTTGAGCGCTTTCATACACGCATAATTATCCGTAGACAGCAAGTAGAGACTGTATGAAGTACTGTTTGCATCACAAAACATGTTTACAAACAAGTTGAAAATAAAAAATGAAACTCCATATAAGTGTTATAATTTTTTTGAATCACCCTGTATAATAATTTCTTACATTAAATTTTGAAGAAATTTTCTAAATAACTTTTCATCATTTACCAAACATAATTAAAATTAATTAATTTTAATAATTTAATAAATTAAGGCAGAATTTTTTGCTTTATTTCTTAAAGAAATTTATTAAAATTTGAGTTGCATTTCATTTAATTTAACTTTTCACAAAAGTTCGTAATTTTCTTTTATTTCAACCAACTTTGGTTTAATGTTTTTCTTTTTAATTTAATAAGAATCTTGGAGCAAGTGTAGTTTACGTTCCCCTGACGCAAAAGGTGGACACAAACTACACTAGGTCAAAGTTGGGGAACGTAAACTACACTAGGATCTTCAGGAGATATTTTTTAAATGAATCCATCAAGTAAAACGTTAAAACTAATGAAAATATTACGACTTAACTTAACCAATTGTCAATTTATATATATGAATCCATCAAATAAAACGTTAAAACTAACGAAAATATTACGACTTAACCTAACCAATCGTCAATATATATAATATATATATATATATATATATATATATATAATATATATATATATATATATATATAAATTGACGATTGGTTAGGTTAAGTCGTAATATTTTCGTTAGTTTTAACGTTTTATTTGATTAGGTATAAGTGGACAAAGTTGGGGAACGCAAACTACACTAGGATGTAGGGGAACGTAAACTACACTAGGCACCACAGGGGGGACGTAAACTACACTTGCTCCAGAATCTTTTACAGTCCTTCCCTTTTACATTTCATTAATTACAGTCACAGGCAAATTCCTTATAGCCCTTGGCCCCTCCTTCCTGCATTAAAAAAAAAAGATAACACCAAGGTGGGAAGAAATTGGTTTCGAATTTTTACTAAAAAGAATGAGAAAAATAAAGCTTATTTTCTAGAATTTTTTTTGAGATCATCATTAGAAAGTACAGGGTGTGTATAAAGTAACGCGAGTGAAGAGACAAATCCGGTTTGAATTATATTAACGCTAGTGAACATGGACGAGTAATATATATTACACGTAATTTATAACAACTGTATAGTCGATAGTAAGGTTTATAAGAAACATTGAAAATGTTCTTACAAGTTCAAAAACAAGTAGAAACTAGTTTAAAACAGTTCAAATCGGATTTGCTCTTCAATCGCGTTACTTTATACACAACCTGTATTTTAGAAATACGCACAAATAAAAAAATAATGTCGTACGGTTCTTCTATAAATGTATTTTCTTAATATTTAGGTATCAATTATCGTACAGAACTTATTCAGTCTAAATGTAACGTATTTCAAAATGTTTTTCTATTAAGCAAATTTACATAGAAATATCTTATAAAGCCTCAGAGCTATTTCTTGGTTTAGTTCAGTTCAATATCACTTAGAAGTGAATGAAACCAGTCAAATATTAAACTTACAGGTAAAGTTTCGATACCTGTATAAAAGTTAGTGAAAAAAGTGGCAAACCTTTTCGCGAAATGAAAAAAAAGTTTCGGAATTCAATACCGAATTTTGGTTTAGAGCAGGGTTCGCAAACTGTGTTACGGCGTATACCCAGGGGTACTCGAGTGAATCTTAGGGGTACGCAAAGGGTCCTGAAAATATAACCGTTTTAATTTTATATACGATTAACAAACGGCCACGAGTCACACGGTTATAAAGAAAGTAAAAATCGTCTATCTCTCTCGAAAATCCAGAAAATCCAGTGAAAGAATTCAAGGGGTACAAAAGAAGAAAAAGTTTGAGAACCGCTGCTTTAGAGAATTGTTCGAATGGCTTTTCTGAAAGGAATCGACATTATTTGCCATCCGATCTTTTTCTTACCTCTATATTCTTCCTATTTTCTCCTTTGCGTGTGTGGGTGGAGAGAGGCATAGCATCGAGAGTCGGCTAATTTTTCTAATACTAGTAAATAAGAGTCGTTTTGTGATATATATACAGAGAGAGAGAGAGAGAGAGAGAGAGAGAGAGAGAGAGAGAGAGAGAGAGAGAGAGAGAGAGAGAGAGAGAGAGAGTTGACAAAAGTAAAGAAACCTTCAGTTTTTTCCATGTTTTGATTTGATAATAAAAGTCAGTAAATAATAAGAGATTTATTGAATCATTATATTTAGATTCGTGTTGCTTTCCCTTTTCATTATGTAAAGTTGACACACCTTCTGGCATTCCATTGATGAGTTTTGCCATTTGTTCTTGAGGAAAATCATCGTAGTTTTTATTTACTTTTGTCAATTCTCTCTCTCTCTCTCTCTCTCTTACAAAAATTAAAATTTTCATTGTAACGTACATTTGCATTGGTTCTTAACGTCAGTCACTTCAGATAATCTCCTTAATACCTTAATGCCTTAATACCTTAATATTAAGGTTTGTGTTCGCTTTATGTTGGGTTAAATTCTATTTTCTGCCATACGCACAAAATCCAAATAACTCGTGTGTTGTCGTAAGTAGCTCATATTGAGGTATTACAAGTTACTCATAGTCTATTTTATTAGTTTGGGACATTTAGACATGTCCAGAGTAAAAGTGTACGTAGGACAAATTGTTTGTTTTTCTATCGGAAAAAAACAAACAATTTGTCCTACGTACACTTTTACTCTAGACATGACACCCCCATTAAGAAGGCCATATTTTCTTCAATGTTTCTCCGCGCTCTTAGGATCACCAGGCCTGAATACATCGATGCCTAATTGGAAAAATTCAACGGTATTGGAAGTGATCTGTGCTACCCACCTGCGTTTATGGAATCTTGTTTTAACAAGACAAAACGAACCTCCTATCGTGTGAATAATAACACTCGCACTTTGTCAAAGAATATTTTAGTACTTCCATTTTTCCCGGGCTTTTTAGGCATTGCTAATGTACTTAAACTTTTGGATATTAATGTAGTATTTTCATATAACAATATTATGAAAAATATCATGGAAAAAAATAGCCCTACCAATAATTCAGGCATTATTGGTAGGGTTATCCCATTGTATCCCATTGTATTGACTGGAATAATGCTTCATTTTGCTTCACTCTAGCAACATTGTTAATATAAATATTTTTGAGCCTGCTATTATCCAACTTACAAATAACTTTAACATGAACAAAGGTCTTTTTCAGCTCGATCCCGTTGTTTTGAATTCGTTCAGAACGGATTTAGAAAAGAAGGGCAGAGTGCTAAAACTTTGGTAATTTTCCCTTATAAATTTGTATGCTCCTCTTACAATTTTTATTTTTCAAATTTTTTTTTTGTGACCTATATATCATTCAGGCATTATCTATAAAATTGGTTGTAAACAATCCATTTGATCTTGTGTTGAATTCGGGCAAAGTGCTAAAATTGGTAGTTTTCCTTACAAATTTGTATGCTCCTCCCACATTTTATATATACAGGGCGTCCCAAAACAATGTATACACACTTTAAATACTTATAAAGGCAGTGTTTATTAAAATACATTTCATTTTCAAAATGTAATAGAATCTACAGACATTATTTAATTGTTTTGTCAACGCCTGTTTTCAAACTGACGTCCGTTCTGGTCCAGGCACTGCTGATAACGCGAAGCAATGGAATCGCAAACATCACGAAACATTTCGTTTGGTATTTGTGTGCATTCTCGTTCAATGGCTGCTCTCAATTCAGCGACTGTTGCAGGTTTTATAGCGTAGACTTTGTCTTTTAAGTATCCCCATAAAAAAAAGTCTAGTGGTGTGAGGTCTGGTGAACGCGGAGGGTATTCTACGAAACCCCTTCGTCCAATCCACATCCACATCGTGCCAAGTACCACTCGCAATACTCCACTCTTCGGTCCGGATCATCTTCATTAATAGCATGGACTAATCTTGGAATGTAACTTTTCCATTGACAGCGCTTCAAAATGCGTTGGACAGACGATTCTGAAATTCCTACCTCACGACTCGCTTGCCGCACAGATTTTCTTGGACTTTGGTGATACGTTTCCAGTACTCTTTCTTGCTTTGTGGGGCTTGTCGATATCCGTGGTCTTCCGGAACGCTTCTTGTGGACATTCTGAACAGTTCCATCGGCTTCAAACTTATCTCTAATTCGAGTGATGGTAAGTCGCGTTGGTGGATCTGTTTGAAACTCCCTCCTAAACTGTCTTTGCACTTCAACTGCGTTTTCACACTTCCAGTAGCATTTTAGAATGAATTTCCTTTGTTCAAAGCTTAGTCTGACTGCCATTATTAATTCTAATGGGTTTAACTTGGCAAGAAAGAAACATCAATTGAGCTATCAGCTGTTAAAGTGTGTATACATTTTTTTGGGACGCCCTGTATATATATATATATATATATATATATATATATATATATATATAGAGAGAGAGAGAGAGAGAGAGATGAGAGAGAGAGAGAGAGAGAGAGACAAGCTTGACCTTCGCGAAATGAGAAATCATCGCGCGGAACCTTTGTAAGGTTGTAAGGTAAGGTATATATATATATTTTTTTTTTGTAACCTATATATAGTCTTGAACTTTTTATTTACTTCAGTGTTCCTGAGGATGTCATTAGACGAAAGCGCTTGAGCACCACTCTGTGTTTCCTTTCCTTCGTGGTTTTATTCATCATAAATATTTTTCACGTGTTACTTTCGTGAAATAATTTTCATACACACACACACACACACACACATATTATATATATATATATATATATATATATATATATATATATATATATATTCGCTGGTGGTATATATTTCTGATTCGGAAAGAAGCCTAGTACTGGAATCATAATAAAGTCATAACTCTTGTGCATAAAATTAAAAATAGTACCATTTAAAAATATTAAAACATCAGAAATCAGTGCATTAAATTTTATTAAAATCAAATTAATTTCATTAAGACAATTTTGCGGTGATTTTTCTTTTAAAAATTGAAAAATTATTATTAAATTTACAACTCAAATATTTATTATTAATTAATGATTTGAAGTCATTTCCACCTACGTCAAATATCGGGTATTTTTATTACAAAATTTTTTTAACTAGTTTATTTGCCATAATTTTGTAATTATTTGGTAGATGCTGGAAACAAGATGAAATCGTACGTATATGCAATTACATTATTAGTCTGATATTTTAATTTGCAGCCATCTTTCATAAATATTAATTACATCTAATATATATAATGAATTATGATGGGGTTTATTTCGATGTATAATATAATGTTTCTTGATGGTGTGTGGTTTTGTTGGATTTATTTGTATAATTTTTGCTTCGTTCTTCGTTATATCTTTCACACCTTATTTTAGTCGTATTATCCGGCCACTTCGTTTACAATTCTTTCTAGTTTGTATATCGTTCATTACGTATCGTCATTGAAGGGTTATTAGGGGTCTGGAATCGTTAGGAGAGCCGATTAATATTTACACCATTTATTCTCAAAGTTTAAGTTGTTGGAAACCATGCCAAAGCTTGAGTCGAGTGGGTATATGAGTGTGTTTCATACTATAAAAATTAATAAATCCAATAGCTTCGATAGATAATCTTCTCTCTCTCTCTCGTTTCTGGCTCTACGTGAGATTTTATAAATGCAAAAAAACTTCACTTTTTTCTACGTGAAGGTCAAAATATGATAATTAAAACCCACTCTAATAGACAGAGTTTATTTCCACAACAGTTTCGATGCCCACTGGCATCCTCTTCGGGTGCCAGTGGGCATCGAAACTGTTGTGGAAATAAACTCTATCTATTAGAGTGGGTTTTAATTATCATAGTGAGATTTTATATCAATAGAGGGTAAATGGGTAAATACCATATTTGGCGTATAATCTAAAGCTTCAAAACAACTCAACGTTATTCCCCCGAAAAGAAAAACACTATTTTTTATTTTTTATTTATATAATTATATAACAAATCTTGTTGTTTTGAATAGACTAGAAAGAAAAATTTTAATAATTTTAATAATTTAACTAAATGATTTATAAAATTAACGAGCTTTTAACTCCTTTAATTAAAACTTAAAGGAAAATAATAAAAATTCTTTTGAAAATAATAAAAAATAAAATAAAATAAAACAAAGTAAATTCAGAATTTATTCAAGAACTGAAAATTCATTTAAAATTTATTTAATTAATTTAAAAGTAAAATTGAATATATGAAATTGAAAATAAGTTTAAAAATAAAAACAAAAAATATATATATAAAATATAAATATAAAATATAAATATAAAATATAAAATAAATATACAGGATGCGTACAAAGTCCCATTACCTCCTATCATCAGCATTATTATTTTCCTTTTGTACTTTTAGAGTAAGGAGAACCCACATTACCACGAAGAATTGGAATATAACTCACCACACGTTATGATATGGGCAACCCTATAAGCGAAAGATGTTTTGGGGGCCATACATTTTTGATGACACAGTGAACAACCAAAGTTATTTGACCATGTTACGAGAGTGGTCTGTGCTTCAACTGGTATGTTTGAACATTCTTAATGATGTGTGCTTCCAACAAGACGGAGCACCTGCCCGTTACGCTATTGCAATTAGGGAGTACCTGAATGAGGTGTTTCCTGACACATACATGCGCATACTGACTTAATTGACACATAAAACTGTTTATAGTGCAAATGACACTTTGATTTAAGATAAAAGCACTCTCGTGTATTCATAATTTCCATAACATTTGTGTATTGATTGGTTTCATTTATAAAGTTTTGCGGAGGGGGTAACGACTTTGTACTAGTGCTTGCATAATACCGAAAATTTTCAATACCGGTATTTGGAGGCAATTATGCTAATCCCGGTATTGATACCGGTATTATGAAAAAAATAATTTGTTTTGATTTATTATGGTGCCACCCTACCAACCCTCCCACAAGTCTGAGGGACTTGCAGTACTCACCATATTTACTATAAATTAATGACCTAACTCCAAATAGATGGCATTCTATTCGAAAAGTTTATACAGTAAATTACTAAATTGTAATAAAAATATTATTTGAATTTTTTTTTAGCATATTATTATACAACTACTGGGGTAGATAGAAATTATTAGTATCTAAATATTTATTTCTTAGTTTGATTTTGAAAGTATGCTTTGAGGAAACAAAGAGCATCTAGGGATTGTTCAGATAGACTTGATCTCAGTTTCGTCAGAAATAGGCCTGCAGCAGAAAAGGCTCTTTCTGATTCTGCACTTGTAGGTTTAATTGAAAGCAGTGCCTTGTACAGCTTCTCTAAATTCTCACTTCTCTGTAAAGTAACTTCCAGCTTTTAAATTCATTAGTAACATCAAAATCAATGGAATTTTTTTTAGATGGCACTTTTCCTAGTTTGTCCATTTCTTGCATGTATTCACTCAGTAATGAATCTGCTTCCACTTCAGTCTTATTTGCAGCTACATTTTCAGGGTTACATGGAAATTCTTGTTCTTCCATTTCTATCTCCAAATCAACCACATTCTTAGGGAAAAGTCTTTTATGGAGCCTTTCTGCAGTTCTTTTGAGAACTAATTTTGATGGAACAGAAAAACTTTCCTCTTCTTGAACTTTTAAAACTTCGGGATTATGAAGATATTTGATTAAACCTACAATGTCTTGCTGTCTTCTTGAAATGTAACGATTTCTAAGACAATCTTTTAACTCTTTTGCTATTGGATTATTTTTCTCTCCTAGTTTCTTTGAAATAAATTTCATTGATGATTCAGCTGTCAGGAGTGATGCATCTTTCGAGCATAACCCTTTAAGAATTATTTCAACAGGACGTAAGGTGACATAAAGGTTTTCAATAATTTCCCACTCTGTTGAAGAAATGGCTACAGTTGAATGAATCACTCTTAAAGCTAGTGCAATAAATAGTTTTCTTTGATAGAAAGGAATAGAAAACGAAAAAAAAGAGGTTAACTGCAAAATACCCCGAAACTTTTTTTTTCTACGAATCCTCCAAAAACAGTTTATTTGCCCATCGGAGGACTAAATTGCCTAAATTTTACAATAGCAATTTTTGTCAATACCGAAAACCTATAATATCGGTATTATTTGTACTTCAATACCGGTATTAATACCGGTATTTCAATACCGGTTTTAACCCCTACTTTGTACGCACCCTGTAGAATCTTTTTTTTCATTTCCTATCTGGTTAAAAAAATTAGAATAAACGTAAGTTTGTATGTTTCAAAATGTATATTTTATTGTAATTACCGTATTTCCCGGCGTATAACGCGCACCCTAATTTTGAAAAGAAAATTATTTTGAAGAGAAAATTTAGGAAAATTAAAATTTAGGAAACAATATACCTCCTATCTCACTTCACATGTACAATTTTAACGAGTTAATTTTAACGCAGGGTGATTTTTGGAGGAAAATAAAGTGCGCATTATACGCCGGGAAATACGGTATGTAAAAGACATTAATTTAACTTTTTACATATCTGCAAAGTAGAGCTGTAATAGATAAATGTATAATTAAAATATGTGTTTATACGTTGGTACAGATTATATATATATAATATATAATATATATATATATATATATATGTTACAGTCAATATGTAAAATTAGGCAATTTATAAATTGACTGAAATTCAGGCAGTGAGTCAACTTAATGATACACACAAAACCAAACCTAACCTAATCTAACCTAACCTTTCTGGTAATGCTGCATATGCATGCCCACTGGTATTTCCTAATATGTTGCCTAGAAATTCATGGCTAGGTTAGGTTTACTTAGGTATTAGTAAATCGAGCATTTAACAAATTGCCTAAAATTTCAGTCAATTTACAAATTTCCTGATTTTAGACATTGCCTATATATATAGACTGTCCACAACCAAAAAAGATAGAATAATGTAGTTTCTGCATTTTGATGCTTCACGTTGCTTTTGATACTGTAGAAGCTTGAACGAAAATGGCAACTACACAGAAGAAAGCTCGATGTACGATACAGTTGGAAACATAAGCGTAAAGTAAACCAGGTAGAACTGACTGATGTTACCATATTGACCGGCTGGAGAAAATTTTAAGTGATTCGTATTTACAGTATATTATCGGAACTAATCAGTGGATTAAAAAACTAATTACCGTATTTCCCGGCGTATAACGCGCACTTTTTTTCCCCCGAAAATACTCCAAAAATCACCCTGCGTTAAAATTAACTCGTTAAAATTGTACATGTGAAGTGAGGTAGGAGGTATATTTTTTCCTAAATTTTTATTTTCCTAAATTTTCTCTTCAAAATAATTTTCTCTTCAAAATTAGGGTGCGCTTTATACGCCGGGAAATACGATACTTTTAAGATATTATTATGAAAAAAATCTATTCGCGATTTCACAAAATCTGATGTTAGTAAATAAAAAAAATACTATTAGATTGGGACTGATCCTTTTCATAAAATAATATTTTACTCTTTTTCAGCAGATTTATGGTTCTTTGTCCTGATGAGAATAACAACAATATTAAGGCTATTTATACTTATGAGCTTCTTTTCAAAGGAATTTCATATTTCATACTTTTTTTTTCATTAACTTGTACTTGTGCAATTATATTTTGAAGTAATTTCTAGACTTTTTTATTGTTTTAAGTATTTCTTTCACTAAACTCTTGCTAGTTTCTTTAGTTTCTTTCCAAGTTGTAAAATTAGTCCTAACACCTTTATGTAAATTTTACATAAGGTATTCCAGCTTGTTACTATTTTTTCCATTTTTTTTGTATTTTTTTAACCTTTTAATTAAAGTAATTTTACTTTAGGCAGTCACATTTTTTTAAATATACTTTGTCTCATCGTTTACTAAAAATTCTTTAAATGAAAACCAATTCTCTCCTCCACCAAATCCTGTAAATTAATCGGGATGCTGCAGAGGGGTCAATTGGAGGTCGATTCTGATCCATCGTTCGAAGACATCAAATAAGACAAGGAAGGTAACCAAATTTTACTGAA
Organism: Bathynomus jamesi; assembly: GCA_023014485.1. NCBI lineage: Eukaryota > Metazoa > Arthropoda > Malacostraca > Isopoda > Cirolanidae > Bathynomus > Bathynomus jamesi. Next base: position 511,374 of record JAJOZX010000153.1, read on the forward strand.
ATTTATGAACCAAACTTCATGTCAATATAACCAAAATGAAATATTGAAATAATCAAGGAAGTATTAAAACTACAGTTTACTATTTAAAACTGGAAAAAAAATGGAGCAAAGCGAAGATATACAGACCTATATTTTAAGGCAGAGGTTCTGAAACTGGGGGTAATTACCCCCAAGGGGGTATTAATATGGTAAAAATTTCAACATTAAAGGTAATTTCAATTATTTTCATTAATTAATTTTTCCACTTTCTTTACAAGCATTGCAAGTTTGTGTGGGGTAATGAGATTAGTTGAGATCAGGAAAAGGGGTAACGGGATCAAAAAGTTTAAGAACCACTGTTTTAAGGTGTATCACTTATATTTTGGTAACTGATAGAAAATGCGCAAGCATGTATTTATTTATTTTGAAGGTTAAAGTATATTTACATTTCAATTATGGCTAAAGAATATATAAAAAATAGTTATAATATGAGGCGTGAATGATGGGGAATGCTGTTTTGTGTATGGAAAGGGACGCGTCAAAACAAAAGCTAGTAGTATTTGGAACCCATTAACAAGATGAAAGCGTGGCATAAGAATTTCTCAGCCAATTATCAAGCAATTTTAGTTCTTGAATTTTCTATTAGAAGAGTAATTAATACAATTTTCTTTTTAAGTAATGTTATTTCTTTATTTCAGCGAAGAAGATATTACCTTATGAACTATCGGAGGAATCACTTCTTAAGGTAAATAGGTAACTACTACTATAGGTAGTAGTTAACTACTATATGTAGTAGGTAACTACTATATGTAGTAGGTAACTACTATATGTCGGAATCCCTTCTAAAGTGCATATGACAATGGCATCAGCATAAAACAAGTTTGTTGAGTTATACAGTATTCGAAATTAACAACAAACCCACAACCAGTGCACAATATGTAAGGAAAACTGATGCATTTTAAAGAAATTATTTCAAGTTATATTTCAAAAACCGGATTTACACGAGGGAAAACTCCAAAATTGGAGAACATTAAAAAATACGTGTTTATATTATGAAAAGTTGCTTGGTATCAAACTACGAGTAAATTCCATTCCTTATTTAAAGAGTCTATTTAATTAAACTTGAAATTTCAATGTCTCCTGCTCATAAACTTTACGTACAAGGATTGTAACAATAAAAATACACATTTCAAAACCTTTATTCGGATCAAGAACAGACATTACATTACGCATAACTGTAGTACCATAAACAAAAGTTGACGAGCTGCATATCCTCTCAATCACACGTGGGGTCAATTCAATTTTATTAATTCCAATTTAATTACAGTCCGCAGGTTCATATCAAAGATCAATTCCAATTCAATTCAAATCAATGTGTTGAAAAGAACATAAATTCAAATTCAATTCAAATCAATGTGTTGAAAAGAACATAAATTCAAATTCAATTCAAATCAATGTGTTGAAAAGAACATAAATTCAAATTCAATTCAAATCAATGTGTTGAAAAGAACATAAATTCAAATTCAATTCAAATCAATGTGTTGAAAAGAACATAAATTCAAATTCAATTCAAATAATTCAATTCCAATTCAATTAACAATTCATTTAATTACAAAATATAATAAAAATTGCATGTTGATATTATCAATTGACTGCTTGAACTATATCACTAAATGATACTATACTAATTCACAGACAGTCTATTTTCACTTGCTGGAATCAGACTGATTACAGCATATGGTTATCAGCTCCTGAAACCGCGCGGCACACAAACTGCACGTCTCTGGTCTGAACATTTTTCCTGCAAAGTGTTCGACCGACATTTTTCTGCGAACCGCACTTTCAGTGTAAAAGAGCCGCATGCGGCTCGCGTGCTGCGGTATGGCCACGCCTAATATATAAAGTGTCCGAAGTTAAAAAACTGGAACCGTGAAGTTTCAGTATTTTTCAACGTACGTATAGTTGTATACGGATGTTCTTGCGTGTGAATGGGTATTCTGATACCCATGGGAAGTCATTTTATATATCATTAATAATTTATATTTTATATTTCAAATATTTTATAATTGCTATTTTTCATCATTTGAAACACTAAATTCAATTCTGTATTAAAGAGGTCTTAAATTATTACGTATTTCATAATTCTATTGCAAAGTCTGTAGATGTGTTCACTTCTGATGTAGAAAATTGTGGGAAAAAAGTCAGTAATTTTATTTTTAATTTTAAAAATTGATCAGTTCAACTCAAGTCACCTCAATTCATGAACATCAATTCCAAATCAATTCCAATTCAATATATTTTAATTTCTATCAATTCAGTTCGATTCAAATTCAAACAATACTTTCAACAATTCATATTCAATTTAAATTCACTCAATATTTTCATCAATTCAAATTCAATTCAAAATTGATCCCAGGTCTGCTCTCAATGTGTTTCATTTAATAGAAGCAAATTCTTTTTCTAATTTTATATGCGTACGCTTTGCCATATTAAAGTACCATCGGTTCCAATAGTCAGGACATACTGGATCGTAAAGTGAATGTGGCTCAATGTATCCCGATGAAACCGATGGTACGTGCGTATAATGTAGGATATACAGTGCTTTTCACTCGTTACAACCAGTACAAAAGGTTTATGTTTAATAACACTAAAATAAATATCATTTAACTCGTGGAAACAAAGTGAAAGTATATGAATAATAAATTTAACACTTAGAACAGCGTCATTATTGCATAAAAGCTACAGAAAATATATAGATAAAACGTGACAAAACTAACATGAGAAGAATTAACTACGACTAAGCATGAAGCTCTTCAATTAATTAAATTTTAAAATGTTAAAATTCTTGAACAAAAGCATTCAACGAATTCAAAAAGTTAACGGCTTCAGGTGTCCTGAAATGAGAATGCATATATATATATATATATATATATATATATATATATATATATATATATATATATATATATATATATATATACCGGTGAACCAAAAGTAGGGGACAGTAGGTTGAATACGGTTTGTGTTATATTATATTATAACTATGGTGTTCATTATAACTATGGTGTTTGTGTTATATTATATTAAATATTATAACTAAATTTATTTATATTTTATTTTGTATTATAGTATACAAAAAAATTAAATATGTATTCTCAAAATAAATGTTATCATTTACTGTCCACTACATTTGGTTCACCCTATATTATATATATATATATATATATATATATAATATATATATATATATATTATAGAATAATTTTTGTTTTTAGGTATTTAACACTTCAGTTAAAATAAGAGACAATTTGTCTACTCCAAACAAGTGCAGACCTATTTTGTGTAAAGTACTGTAAGTAATATTCAAGCAATACCCGTGACGTATGGAAAAATTTCTCGGATCACCTGAAGATCAGGGCCCCCAGCCTTCTTTAGTTAGTTTCATAAGGCTAACTAACGAAAATATCACGACCTAACCTAACCAATCGTCAAGGGCGTACAGTTGACCTAACGATTGGTTAGGTTAGGTCGTGATATTTTCGTTAGTTAGCCTTATAAGGCTAACTAAAGAAGGCTGGGGGCCCTGATCTTCAGGTGATCCGATTTCTCTGTAACCTAAGTGGGTATCCATTGAAATGTCGCCCTAAAATTTCCTAATTGATGTAATTATGGTATATCAAGACAGACTAACAGGAATAAGAGTAAGAATTGCCATATTCATTAACAATAACATTTTGAAAATCGCCCTCTTGAATTTCATGAAAGGCTGTTTGGACCAACTGAGAGACAGGAACGTGTTACGAGTGCGTGTCTCTTCCTATATGAGGATGTTACATGATAACCTTTCTCGTAAGTCCTATTTAATATTATACTTTATTTAGAATGAAATTATTTATAAAATTTTCACTAATGTATTGAATGTAGTGGGGTGCAATTACCAAAATTGGTAAAGAAAGAGATTTATTATACTATTTATAACAATATATATATATATATATATATATACTGTATATATATGTTATAGTCAATATGTAAAATTAGGTAATTTATAAATTAACTGAAATTCAGGCAATGTGTCAAATTGGTGATACACACAAAACCTAACCTAACCTAACCTTTCAGGCATGCATATGCAGCATTACCAGAAAGGTTAGGTTAGATTAGGTTAGGTTTTGTATGTATCACCAATTTGATACATTCCCTGAATTTCAGTCAATTTATAAATTACCTAATTTTACATATTGACTAACATATATACCGTATATAGTAATTACTCTCCATTAATAAAACTGTTCATACAAATATTGACGGAACTTAAAAGTAAATTATTCGCTGTCTCGCAATGTGAGGGGAGCCGGGGGGGGGGAGGTAATTTTATTTCCTAAAAACAGTCACTAAACATTTGAACATCACGAACATCAAAGAAAACTAAAAACACATCAACTGTTTCTACACTTGAGCTTATTAAACTCCTGCCCATGAAGTGAATGTATGTTGTTTTAAGAAACTTCAGGTCGGTAAAGAATTACTTTAGTTTACGTAATAACTTGAGTGGGCTTTATAGTTCTTTCAGTAGAACAACGGTGTCACCAAAACTGATAAAGGAACTGTATTATTAGAATTGAAAAGGTTTTGTCGATTTGTTAATTGCATACTTACATAATCAACTGCATCATTATCACTGGTCATCAATCACTAGTCATCAATCTCCATTTCACCTTCGGAAGCTGCAGCAGCAGCAGCAGCAGCAGCAGCAGCAGCTTGTGCAGCAGCAGCAGCAGCTTGTGCTACGTCTGAAATAAATGCATTATACTTACACACACACACACACACACCTGTACAGTATATATATATATATATATATATATATATATATATATATATATAAAGAGAGAGAGAGAGAGAGAGAGAGAGAGAGAGAGAGAGAGAGAGAGAGAGAGAGAGAGAGAGAGAGAGAGAGAGAGAGAGAGATATTAGCACAATGTATTATCGGTTGGAAAAGTTAGGCGGAAAGGTAAGTGTGGCCACGGGTGATAAAACCGTGCATACTTTCCGAGTATTCACTAATCAGGGGTAGATTGGGACCTCAAAACGGCCCGGAAAAATATTTTAGGAGTGGCCCATGCAACCCATTCAACTGTTATCATTATTGTAATTACAAGGGGCTAATTTTACAGTATTCAGTTTTCTATATATTTCCTCATTTATTATTGGGGTTGAAACAGAAAGCAAAAAGGGAGTTTATAATATCATAACAGTTCCATTTAATAATTTTCAAACAAAGATAGAATATCTGATAGTAATTGTAATGTTTAGGCAGTCTAAGCAAGAGTAAAGAGCGTAAAATAACATCCGACAAGCAGAGGCGGATTAAGACACATCGGGGCTCCGGGGCAATGAAGAATATGGGGGCCCTTTTCTATAGCTTTTTATTAACAATACATGTACAGTACATAGTACATTTACATGAATTATATGTACGGTGCTCAGGCTAATTGAGAAGCAAACTTAAAAGAACCTTAACATAGTGTATTTTGCCGTTTGCCAAAATCAAACAGTATTAAACAAACTTTACTTTAGGGCCTATAAAGCATAAAATAAAACAGGGAATTTGTCAGTTTGTGTACTCTGTCATATTTAATCAAAGTAGTTTGCGAAATCTCCATTATATCATCGAAACTCAGTTGACTGGGGGGAGGGCCCTCAAGCATCGGAGCCTGAGGCTTCAGCCTCAATAGCTTCAGTGATAATCCGCCACTGCCAACAAGTAATGCCATTTCCATTTCTTTTAAAATAAAAGAACATATCATGAAATGTAAACTACTGGTGTACTGTATATAAAAAAATACTATGAACATTTGAATTCCTTAGTAAATATAACTAATAAAAATAGTGTGATTTGAGTTTTTCTATAGGCTAGTTTGCAGAAAAAAGTCTAAAACAGGGGTTCTCGACCCACTTACTTTCATTACCCACCTGAAGCATTGGCGCTCACCCCGTTTCCCCAAGTGACGCGTAAATTAACCAAAAGTTAAAGAAGTAGTGGTCTTTAAAGATCACTCTTAAATAAAATATGTATGGTTTCCATTATCCCGCTGGATATCCCAAATTACCCCTTTGGGGATAATTACCCCCTATTCTCAGCGTGCTATTTTTTTCAATTACAGGGAACAATTGCGTGCTCCCCGAACTACTCTTACTCTCTGGCGACATTAAGACTAATCCAGGCCCCACTACAACTTACACATGTCACCATACACAAAGACAGACACAATAGCACCATGAGACACATACAGAAGTATAATATTAACATATTACAGTACAACGTAGATGGCCTCACAAACAAAATCATGCAGCTTAGGGAATTCGTACACAAACAAAACATTCACATAGCACTTATACAAGAAACAAAACTAAAACGCACACACAAAACACCCACCATCCCTGACTTCACGGCGATCCGTCAAGATCGTACTGGGGGTAACGGGGGTGGACTCATCACTTACATACGTAAAAGCATTAGCTACACTGATGCTACCCAAAACATTACAAACACAATCCAAGCAGATAACACGATAGAAATACAGGCAGTTAACATTAAAACACGCGCAAAACACAACACCACACTAATCAACATTTACATCCCACCAGATAGTTCACCTCAGGTGCCAGCCAATTACAATCCACAGTTACACAATCTTGCCTCTCTCACTAATGTCATCTTAGGAGGAGACTTCAACGCCAAGGACACTAGTTGGTACCTGCACAACCAAAACAACACCAGAGGCGCCAACATAGCCACACAACTAAACAGCCTCTTCATTCTTAACAATACAGAAGAACATACACACATACCACATCAAGCAGGATACTCAAACTCCTCCCCAGACATAACGTTCTGTTCCCCCTCACTAGCAACACATACACAATGGAGAACAGAAAAACAACTGTCATCAGACCACCTGCCCATCATCATTACAACACATTCTACACTCTGCCCCAACAGCCTTAGGCACACTTACAGAAATTACAAGAAAGCTGATTGGGAACAGTTCAAAATACAGACTGAGGAACAATTCACCACATTAAACAGCACACCCATCATAAACATCGATACAACACTCAAGACATTTAATCAGATTATCAATAATGCAAACAAATACATACCCAAGGGCAACATTAGGAAATACAACCCAAATTACACTAGAGAAATAGCCCACCTCATAAGGCAACGTAACAACCTCAAATATAACACACAAACACCACACACAGAAGCCATAAAACAGCAGATACAACAGCTCAACACAGAAATAAACAACAAACTCAAAGAAAAACAAACAGAAACATTCAGGGAATTCATAACAACACTAAACCACTCCACAGATACATACAGGCTATACAAGACTATAAACAGCATTACCCACTCTAACAGCGGCATTCACACCTCACACGCGGCTATCTGTCGCAGCCAAAATAATATCCCAACATACACACAACAAGCTAACATTCTAGTTAATCACTACGCAAAGATAAGTCACTTAAACAGAGACAACAACCAGAAACATGCAGACAGACAAACAGCCAGACACAAGAAAACCTACAGACTCGACATGACCATTACACCCTTCAATACAGACCAGACCACCAAGATCATCAAAAACATTAAGAATTCGAAGGCTACTGGACCAGACAACATATCTAACATACACCTTAAACACTTGGGCCCACAAGGAATATTAGCTCTCACAAATATCAGCACATATTCATACCAACACTGTATTATTCCTGACATATGGAAACAAGGTAAAATTATTACACTACTCAAACCAAACAAAAATCCAACAGAACCAGCTTCCTATAGATCCATTACTTTACTATGCACACCTTCCAAAGTAACAGAAAGACTAATCTTACAAATCACCAACCCACACATACCACTATCGCCTACTCAACATGGATTCAGACCTCACCACTCAACCACGACATTACTCACTAACCTCACGCAGCACATCATGGATGGCATCAACTCTAGAAGACCAGCTCAACGTACACTATTAGCAACAATAGACATTAGTAAAGCATTTGATGCTATCCCACGCTTCCCTCTCATAAACAAAATACTCAACACAAACATGCACAATAACACCAAAAGGTGGCTGAGCAACTATCTCTCAGGAAGATACTCACATGTCACATTTAATGGCAAGTCATCCAAAAACAAGCTTTTTCCGAACGGGGTCCCTCAAGGCTCTGTTCTCTCACCAACACTCTTCAACTTATACATGCATGACATTCCAACACCCATAGATAACAAGCTTACCTTATCATCATATGCAGATGATATCACTCTAACATCCACCCACAACAACATCGACACCGCTACAAATAACCTACAAACATACATAAACAGTATACAAGACTGGCTCACACACAATAGACTCAAAGTAGCGCCCACAAAATCAACCATCACCTTGCTTACAAGCAACACAAAAGAACACCAGGTAATTCCACAGCTTACACTAAACAACATCAACATTCCACACACTCACAGAACCAAAATACTTGGTGTCACATACAACACATCATTATCTTTTGCAAACCACATTCAGGACATTAAAACCAAATGTACGTCAAGACTTAACACGCTTAGGGTACTAACAGGCACAAACTTTGGACACCAGCAGGAAACAACATCACTCATATACAAACAATATATTCGCTCAGTTATGGACTATGCTAGCCCATGCTGGGCACCCATTATCTCAAACACACACATAAACACCTTACAAACAATACAAAACAACGCACTTCGTATCATTACAGGATGCACTCAAACAACACCAATAGAACACCTGCACACAGAAACAAAAATACTAAAAGTTAGGGAACATTTAGACATGAGGGGAACACAATTCATGGCAGCAGCGACAACTAACCCACAACACCCTTGCCACTACATGTACAATCATGCACCAACACCTCGCACCATTAAGGTAACACCAGAGAGATATTATAACGAAATACTCCATTCCATACCACGCCCCACAGACATCACACAGTACAGAAAACACATACACACACATCTAACCCACAAAGCACTGACACGACTCGGTCCGAATGCGGTCCTAGGTGCGAAGCCGCCACCCATTAACAGGTCAGAGATCAGCCTGAGCAGATCGGATCGAGTTAACTTAGCACGATTCCGATGTGGACATCACCCAAACTTACGGACATATAAACACAGACTAGACAACTCCATAGACGACACCTGCCACCTGTGCCAAGACACACCACAAACAATTGAACACATTATGACGGACTGTACCGCTCTAGCACAACAACGAACACAACACAACATCACTAGTGCGCTGAACCTCTGGTCCACTCCGGAGAGGGCGATCGGTTACCTGCGTGCCGCCGGCTTGCTCTATCAGGGTGGGCTGATCGGCTAAACAACAACAACAACAACTAGCTATACAATGGGTGACCAAGTGATATATATTTACCAATCCCTTGTTGCTTGTTTCTCTGCACTGCGCACGCACGCGTATTGCATTAAATTCCAAGAAAACTATGATCTCATTTAGGATCACCTCAAGATCAGGGCCCCCAGCCTTCTTTAGTTAGCTTTATAAGGCTAACTAACGAAAATATGACGACCTAACCTAACCAATCGTAAAGGGCGTACAGTTAACCTAACGAATGGTTAGGTTGTCATATTTTCGTTAGTTAGCCTTATAAGGCTAACTAAAGAAGGCTGTGGGTCCTGATCTTCAGGTGATCCCTCATTTATTTTGTTGATTTTGAGTTTTTGACGGTTCTGTAATTATTTCACATAGTCCTACCGTGATTATATTTAATACTAATCTAGTTTATGTTTCTAAGTTAATAAGTTAATTAATTATCCTTTTCTAAGTTAATAAGTTAATTATCCTTAACAAAGTTAATAAGTTAATTATCCTTAACAAAGTTAATAAGTTAATTATCCTTTTCTAAGTTAATAAGTTAATTATCATTTTCTAAGTTAATAAGTTAATTATCATTTTCTAAGTTAATAAGTTAATTATCCTTTTCTAAGTTAATAATTTAATTATCATTTTCTAAGTTAATAAGTTAATTATCCTTAACAAAGATTAAGTGTTTTTTAAACAATGTAAATGTGATGTTTTCCGATCTCCACCGGCCCTGAGCGGCCCATCTTACAGGCAGCCCAACGGGAATTGTCCCAGTGTCCCTGTCACCAACAAAATAGGCCTAAGACTTAAACAGAATATGTGATTTGTCAGTTCAGTCAGAAAAAAAACCGAGTGACCGTATAAACTGAAGGAAGAAACGGATAGACAATAGATAATAGAGAAAGAAAAAGATAAATGAAAATATAAAAACAAAGCTGGAAGATATGATGAATAAATAAGAGGAAGTTGATAATACATTGACTGAAGCAAAGGAAAATAATGTTTGAAGAAAGAGGAGATAAGATTATTGAATTTTACCTTTACGGCAGATAAGGGTTGGCATAATATAACTCGATTAATATGAATTAATATACGCACACAAACTCTTACTGGAAATACGTAATAGGATCAGTTGATACATCCTCCTTCGTGTTTCTAAGTTCTCCATTTGCGTTCTCTCCCAGTTAAGTGTATGCCCCGAGGAAGACTCTAACCACGCTCATTCTTATATAATCCATTCCCTCATTCATCATCTGCCTTTCTCTCGCGAGCTCGGCTTTCACTAGGAAAGACGCGGTTGAATAACATGAATGTTAATCTATGCTGCATGTTGTCGCAGTCGTGTTTCATAATCTCATAATTATTACGCATTATTAAATCTTACTTTATAATTAGTCCATAAATTCATTTACAGTACTCATTATGGTCATTCGCTCTGTTCTTGCTTTGCAATTATTCAATCTATATTTTTTTATCTCTTTTATTAATTTTTATCTATCTGCTATTGTTTATGAATTATTTGTTTATTTATTGAAGTTATCTATTATTCGTTATCCACTTGTTATAACCAATTATGAACTGTACTTCATTATACAGTCTACCATATAAGCTATATGTTGGCACGCCAAGGGGGCTGGGTATCCTGGGGACTTAGTAGTTAATTTGACTGTTATGCGCAACGGTTATTTTTAATCAACGAGTCTCTTCCCCAAGGTGGAACTGTGTATCGCACTCAGTCCTTTTTTTTCACCGGTGCCCCTTTCAGTTTGTCTCACTGAATTGGTATAACTTCTCAGTTTAATCCGCTTGATCACTGTACAACTGAGGTATCACTTACCCTTCTTCCTTTTGAGTGCAATTTTGATCAGTAATTGCCCCTCAAAGTATGAATTCTCGCGGAGCTTCATTCACAAAATCGATGACTTTTATACTCCGCATTCAGCTTTCACGTTTTAAAAACAAAGTTCATTCAAATAACTGAGCGAAGGTAATTTAGACGATATTGGTTTAAATTTATACTGTTTATTTACTAGAAGGAAAATGTTTTTCAGTTACAAGTTTGATTCAAGCGTTGCCAAGAAAATACGACGGCCGTGGAAAAAGAAAAAAAAATTGGCGTTCAAACGAGCTTACAGTCAAAATTTCGAAGTTACGCAATAAAACACTTAACCTATTCAGGTGCTCTTCCAATATGTGCTCTACCGCGAAAATTTACATTCCAATACGTGATCTACCTTAGATTATTCGGATTAGCAGCAGGTACGTTAGTTAGCCTTATAAGGCTAACTAACGGAAATATCACGACTTAACCTAACCAATCGTCAAGGGCGTATAGTTGGCCTAACGATTGGTTAGGTTAAGTCATGATATTTTCGTTAGTTAGCCTTATAAGGCTAGTTTCACGGTAGAGCACGTATTGGAATATGGTAGATCACAGTTTCGCGGTAGAGCACATATTGGAAGAGCACCCTTATTCAAGCGAGTATAGTAAAATTGCACACGGCAAATTGAGAACATGTGCAAGGAAGGAAACGTGTTAGCCGACGGTATTTTATAAGATTTCTCCTGACCAATAAAACGGTGCATGATTTTATATATCCAAAAATTTTGGGTGAATTCAATCAAATCGGACTGCGTTAAAGGTGGGGTTTCCACTCAAATTAGCTACTCACCTTCCAGCTCGACAGCCACATTTAAAGTGATTGGGTTTTCCCTTGAAGAGGGTTGGTTCTTTATAAACTAGCAGAGTCCGAAAGAGGGTATACTCGTAGTTTTACAGAAAATCTTAAATCAGATAAGGAACTCTATGGACGGAACATTTTAAAACAAATTGTTGAAAGATTACAGAACGACTTGTAAAAATAATACATCAGTGATAGCGCGATAGAGTTTCAACGGCCGGGTCAAATAGGTTACCAACTTAGGTGTCATGTGGGAAAGAGAGAAGAGAGAATATAAAGGCATTCAGAATTGACGTCATTTTGATTCGCGTTTTGTATTTTTAATATTCTTATCCATTAGTTTAAATAGACTTCCTTATGTTCCATCTATCGGGCGGACATTAGTTCAATATAATTTCATGTGTGTAAGAAGTTTAGCACTTTTTGATTACTTTATTATTAATCCTTAATAGTTTATCTATTATCTATCATTATCTGTTAGGTAAAATGTTTATTTAATATTACTTGTAATATATTTGGATTGGAACTAAACACTTTGCTTATCCGTCAGTGCGTCTAAGCATTTTTAAATTTTACTTTCACAGCGACCTTGTTCCCGCGTACCTGCATTCACTTTATAAGAATCACTGAATAACTGAATAATTCACCGTAGTACTGTACAGTATATCGTCTATTAATATATTAATTGGCCAAAATTTAGTTGAAAAAATAAATTTATTATTCTCCCTTCAAGTTCGCCTTTTGAATTAACTCGTTCATAAAATTCCCTGAAATCCTTCGCATTTATAATCTAATACTAACATAAAAGTTTCCCACTAGCTGTCGCCTCATTTCTGTTAAAAATCTTAAAAAAAACTTGTATACTTCATACATTTTAGATCTTTTGATTCCCTCAGTTAATAAATCCTACCTGAAATGAATTCTACCCCAATTTGACACGCTCTTTAGGGCTAACCCAGGTGAATCCTGAATTAGGTATGTCACTTTTTTTCCATGTTTATTTTCCTATGAGACTGTTTCGTTCAGATACTTCTGGTCGGGGTTTAAATATTAACATTTATATTGTTAACATTTATATTTTTTAAGAAACTTGCTATTTGAACAATGAAAACAGAAAATGTCTGCAAAATATTTTTAACCTCAAGCTTATAACTTTAGAATATTTTTTTAAATGATAAAAACTAACTTTTTCATATACAAAAAGTTATCCTCAAATAAGGAAATTCTAAAAAAGTTATTTTGACTATTAACAAATCAATTTTGGCAGTTTATAGCACGACGATCGGTACGAATGTAATGTCTCTTATTTCTCACTAAATGTAATTTCAATTACAATGGAAATTAGAGGAATATGTATACATACAGTGGCGGACTGAGCGGTCGGGCAATCAGGAATGGACCGAGAGCGTGGGCCATTAAGGGACCCGGCGGCCCCGGCCCGCAGTCATCATAAAACAGTGAGAGTGTTCTCAATTGAGTCAAGTGTCTAATCGAACTGTAATATGAAAAAATTCGGATTTCAAGTGGCCCAGGACCTCATTATGCCCGAGGGCCCAGGTTGCTCTTAGTCCGCCCCTGTATACATACGTGGCAAATATAAAGTAAATATAGTAAATAAATAAATAAATAAATAAATAAATATATTTAAAGTAAATATGCACTGAAAAATAAGATATATTAATTTTGTACCGACCCTCGTTTTAATATATTACATGAATTTTAACCATAAATAGGGTTAAATAATGTGCGACTTTTTCTTTACAATTAGAAACTAATATTGTTCTAACCTGCTGCAGTAGCGCGAGTGAAGCACTTCACTTCTCCTGCTAAACCTTGATCCGAAGGCAGTTTTGCGGTGTCAGACAGGAAGCAATTGTTGTTCTGAAAGCAGACGAGTAAAGCCCAGTCGAAGTTCATTGCTATAGCAGCACATCTTATGCTGGAAGAAGAGAACAAGTTCATACTCAGTTCCGTGGATGAAGGGGGTGACGTTACGAAGGTCTTTTCCCAAGTGATCAAATTTATTGTCACGTCACAATGCGAAGGAACAAACATCAATAGGAGAAATGCACAGGTATTCATCTGCATCGTTATTGCTTGGTGTTTACCTGAAAAAAATCAGTTGGTTTGAAACAACATTTTGATACACTGAATAAAATAACAGACTAAATAAATAGCAAAAGATCTGATAACCTAAATTTTATTAGGAAATAAGAAACAAAAAACGAAAAAAATTAGCATCCACAAAAATTATAGGAAAAACCGATTATGATGTGAAAGGGCGGATGGTGACAGAAGATCACCATTACTGGTCTTCCGTTTCTTGAACGATCTTTTACCAGGCTCCCTGTTTTCAAATTTTGAGCTTCCAGTATCGAAGAGTGGTTACATTTGGTGTTGGTATATTATATGTTTCTTGAATTAAACACAAACTTTCTTCACACTTATTATAAGAAATAGCCCACGATACACGATACATTTTTCTTAATTGCTGTATTTCATCCTTACTGACATGGCGTTCACTGGGGCTAGGATCTAGGGCCTTCCTGTTCTAGCCTAGGGTCATTCCTGGCCTTGTATAGTTGCTTTGAAAAGTATCGCATACAGCAGTTTTCGCCAGTTTTCAAGTCGATCTAACAACTTCGACGAGAAAAGTCGCACAGGAACTTGAGAGTTCCAAATTTTCAGTAGGAAAAAATATTGAAATCACAGGAGTACCACGATCACAAGCCCATTTACTTTCAGCTCATATAGACGATGATTCTGATAGACGGCTAGTTTGCTGAAAAAATGAGACAAAAGTTCAACACTGATCCAGATTTCCTAGGAAAAATCAAATTTTCAGATGAATGTGTTTTGGTTTAACGAGTAAAGGAAACAAACACAACGTTCACTACTCGGCGAAAAAATATCCCAAAATACGATTGGGTAAACTCGTTAAAACGGCTACACTAACAGTTTGGGCGTACATTGGTTATTTAGGACTCGTTTCCTTTGACATATCGAGAGATAGGATGGATGGGAAACGCTATTGCCACGTCTTGAGAGAGAAAGTTTTGCCACAGTTTATTAATGGCGTTGGCAGGAATTGGCTCTATGAACATGATGGAACGCCGCCACATTACTCTGCAGCTATTCCTGAAGTTCTAGATACGAACCTTGAAGGAAGATGGCTTGGGCGGCGAGGTCTCATTGATTGGCCAGCTAGATCACCTGATTTAAACCCCCATGTAATCTCTGCCTTTGTGCTTATTTACGTGACAAACGCTACACTTCTGGTTTCAGCTATCCAAATGTGAATACCCTTGGTCGCAGAATAGATGAAGAAGCGAAAAGGATCCCACTCGATATGTTCAGAAGAACAATGAAGAGTTTCACAGAGAGAATGCACAAATGTATCATACCGGATGGAGAACTCATTGAAGATTAAATTACAATTTAACAAAATATTTGCATGAATAAAAATTCTTAGACTTTTTGTTTGATTTGTTTCATCATTTGAACACTTATCTGTATAAAGCTGCTAACTAAATAGTTGTATGTATAAAATCCTTAACGACTTTTCTTCCATCCTGTATATAGATATATATATATATATAGCTGTACAAAGATGTTTTTGAATATATATATATACAGGGTGGTTAAAAAATGTATACAACTTTAACAGTTTATAACTTTTTTACTATTTAAGTTATCTTAATGAAAACTTTTAATGTGTTGAAAAACTTGAACACATTTTCACTATGTTACAAGTGGGTGAAAATATAACAGCTAACAAATGAATAAAAGACTTTTATTGTGACTCACTATTTGAAAAAATTCTGCAGCACAAGTGGTTCGAAAGTTTCGGAAACGGTTCCAAGACAGAAGTCCTCCAACAAGGAAGACAATAGAATAAATTGTGAAGAAGTTCAGTGATAATGGAACAGTTCATGACCAAAATCGTAGACACAGTAGTGAACAGGAAATATCTGGATTTGAATAACATTCTTTTTAGTGATGAATGTAATATTTATTTGAATGGCTTCGTCAACAAGCAGAATTACAGATACTGGGGTTCGCAGGAACCGGTTGTCTTTAAAGAAAAGCCTTTGCACGCTCCCAAGGTTGTTGTATGGTGCGGACTAACTGGGAATAAAAATATTGGACCATATTTCTCACCATAACGGTGAGGCTGCAACAGTAAACTCTGAACGTTACAAGACAATGTTGGGTGAGCTTCTTATGCCTCGTATACATTTTACACTTCATGTCAGGAATCAAATTTGGTTTCAGTAAGACGGAGCGACAGCTCACACAGCTGGACTATGCAGATAGCGGCAACAATTTCCCGAAAGATTCATCAGCAGAGGTGGAGACATCACCTGGCCACTTAGGTCCCCAGATTTTTCACCACTATAGTTTTATTTATGGGGTTACTTGAAGGCAGAATTCTTTCAAACGAGACCACAAAACGTACCAGAACTAAAGCGAAGAATTGGAGAAGTAATTCGTCTCAATACCAGTGACAGTTCTTCAAGATGTCATTGTAAACTTTTCAAGAAGGCTGCAACATTGGTTGAATCAGCATGGACTACACTTTGAGCACATTTTAACATAAAAATGATTAGGTGCTAAAACTACCTGAGCTTTTCCTCTTGTTAAAAGTTATTTCATTAAGATAACTTAAATAGTAAAAAAGTTATAGGCTGTTAAAGTTGTATACATTTTTGTGAACTACCCTTAAATTATACCTTTTTTATCCTTGATGAGAAGATGGATATGCAAAGAGTTTTGAATAATCTGAATGGTCTACTCCCCACTATCAGGTTTACTATGAAAGATGAGGGTGAAAGCGGGTTGCCGATTTTGGACACCTTGGTGAGCAGGAACCATTTAAATAAAGCTTCTTTTAACCAGAATATCTATATAAATGCTTTATCCAATCACGAGAGTAAAGTAAAAAGATGAGTCATTGTGGGATTATTTCTGAGCGCCTTCAGGATTTGTGACAGTCAATTCTTAGAACATGGAATAGCGTATTTAAAACAACGGCTTTCGAAAATTGGTCTGTCACGACAGATTTATCGATAAAGCTTTGATTGGAGCGAAAAATCCTTTTATAAGGGAAGAAGACGAAATAAACAAGCAAAAAAAATATATATTTCAAAGTTTTTCTCTCCATTGACAAACACTCTTTACCCAAAGAGAGTAAAGTGATACGGGGTTCAAATACTACTACTGGAAGGATCATTAGTTCTGGAATAACAAAGAAAATACCGGAAGGTGGTTATGATTGTTCGATTGAGTGTAGGGACTGATCAAGAAGTTACAATGGAGAAATTGTCGATCTGGATAGAAGAATTTATCATTATAAATATCGCCTTCGTTCTGGTGATAATAAGAGTTGTTTGTTAAACACACATAAGATTTTAATCATAGACTAGTTAAAAATAATACCCAAGTTGTTAAAAAGGCGACCGACTTGGATAAGCCTAAGATTTTGGAATGATTTTATATAAAATTTGTCAATTCTTTTTATTTAAATACATAATCATATCAACCTTCACTGTTGTAATATCAGTCATGAAATAAAAAGTTATTTTCTTCCTGAGACACTAGGTTTCGGGCTTGCTGTAAGTCTCACCTCTCCTTTTTAATTTTAATTTTACTCCAAAGAGGGTCCAAAGTTATTCGACCAAAATTATTAGTTTTACGCTTAAATTTCATCTGCGGGTTTTAGATTATTAATTAATTTTCACCAGTACTGTGATTTTATTGTCATATATATATGTGTTAAAGACAGAAGAAATGGATCGGACATGTGTTGAGAGGAGAAGGATTGTTGAAGGAGGTGATAGAGGGTAGATATGAAGGTAGAAGGCCGAGGGGAAGGAAAAGGAAAGCAATGCTGGATGATTTGAAAGCAGGCAGGAGCTACCATGAGATGAAAAGCATAGTTCAGGATAGAACATTTTGACAGGATACACGAGTTGGACCTGCCTGATAGGCAGAACACGATGGATAGGTGTATATGTTACAGGGAATCTGTGTAACTAGGGATTTCATGAAATCTTCAAAATGTTCAGGGATTTCATGTAAGGTTAAGTCGTGATATTTTCGTTAAACCTACGGGAAAATTATTGAATGCCCGGTTAACTGAATGCCAGGTTAGGTTAATCAGTTTGATGATCTTAAATTTTAAAGAAATACATTTAGGTTGAGTTTAATGCCACTTTGGGAATTAAGATTTTGAACTGCTTTTCATTGAAGTCTTATTAATCAAAAGTGCAATTGAAATGGCAGTAAATAATTACACAATCATGAAGATGTCTTTCCAACCAACCAAACAGACCTCAATTCATTTAAATAACCAATTAACATGTTGACGCGATTCTATTGTAATTATTGAGAAAAAATGTAATTAGTTAATTAACAATTTCACGTTGATTAAGGATGCTCAGATTCATTTCCGATACCGAAATTAATTACTAAGTGAGGTTTCCCTAATTGAAGGATTCAGGGGTGGCAAAATGTAAAGATAATTCTGATTTTTTAGTCTTACTATAATTAATGTTTGATCATGTTTGGAATTACCATATTAGCCCGCAATTGCTGACTATATGAAGTAGTTTTATATTTTATATAATAAGTATTTAAATGTGAATAACAGTCTCAAAAATGCGTCCTTCAAAAAGGTCAGAATAACACAAAAAAATGTTGGCGTTAAAAATTCAAAGTTAAAAAACAAAATATTTAGCGGCAGCATTTAACATGTATAGAATAACGAAACAACACTAAAACACATAACGAGTCTTCTTTCTAAGTGCTGTGGCTAAATATTTTTTATTTTAATTTTGAATTTTTAACGCCAAATGTTTTTTTTTCTGTTATTATTGTCCTGTTTTCTAAGGTTTTTATTATTATGCACACAAAAAAGATTTGCCTTTTTGAAGGACGCATTTTTCAGACAGGTCCATGATTTTTTTAAGCAACGCCTTTTTGTTTTAAATGAAAATTTTGCACAAAAATAGTGCTGCTCATCATCAGTGAGAAGTTAATATTTATTTTAAACTCACGAACCACTTACATTTTGAGTGCAGCTTTACAAATTTGGTCTCACTGGCTTTGGATGTAAAGCTCAAAATTTTCATGGTTGTGGTATTTTTGTAAATTTATGGACTGACTTACTTTTCCTCAATTTCACAAAAGAATATATAAAATTTTGCACAAACGTAGTCTGACTAGTTACACAAAATTATTAATTATTTGTTTTTTACCACAAACAACACAAATTGTTAAATAGCCGAAATTTTGTTCTTGCGTGCTGCCGACAGGAGGCGCTCTGGCGCAGTCAAGATGCTATTCGTCGAGAGTTCTAAGCTCCGCCCAGCGTCACGCGGACGGACAACTTACTCATCTGAATAGCTTTTTGATCAAATAAACTTTCTTCTAAAACATATTATAGTGAACGAATTTCTTCAATGTGTACATCAAATTATTTGCGACGACGTTCTCATACTTTTGGTGCAAAGTGCGTGTCGTGTAGTTTCTTTTGAAAAATGTTCTAGCCTTCAGAAGAGCCGTCCGCGCAGTGCCAGTCGGAGTCTAAAAAGATTTGTTCTCGCACGGTAGTGCATGAACGATAAATTAAGTACGAACGTTCCAGTCGTTATTATTTGCAAAGTATAGTTTCTGACTTTGTTTACATAGTTTCTGACTTTGTTTACATAGTTTCTGACTTTGTTTACATAGTTTCTGACTTTGTTTACATAGTTTCTGACTTTGTTTACATAGTTTCCTCATTAATTTTCGAATTCAGCAAACTTTTTCAAGAAACTTAATAATATATGCTGTGAATACCAATTCCTAGGTTTATTATTAGTAGTAGTAAATAGTGGTTGTAAATAACAACAATAATCAGAGTACTAAAACTGAAATAAGATCACCTAAATCATTACATAGTGGTCTAAGGTGACCAAAATTCTTTGATTAGGTCTACCACTCAAAAATAAAAAGTCATTAAGTGGTTTAAATGTCAATAACTTGAGAGAATTAACCAAGTACTTCCCATGATGATGGAAGCTCTCCAGTGAATAGATGAAAGGGTACATATAAGCAAAGAGTAGAACTAAATAGTTGTTAATAACTAGTCATAAATTTAGTTAGTAGTATAAAAGTATCTTACTTTTATTCTTAAGCTAAATATGAATTGGTCCATTTATCTTCATACGATACAAAAACATATTAATGAGTTTATATTCTATAATGATAAGGTATATGATTCAAGATTTAAATTTCAGAGCGTAGATACTCGAACCACTGTAGATCGAAATGTTTCTTTTAACTCATCCAACTGTTATATGTTAATATTAAATATTTGCTTGGGTTTAGTTTTGAACGTTTTGACATAAATTTTATTGAGAGAAGCGATGTAAACAAGGCATTACAGAGACAATGTGAGACCATATGAAGTACGAAATCTTTCTGGGTTGAACAAGGTACAACAGGCTCAATGTTTGATATTTATGAATGTTATGTATGAAATTGCTTTAAAGGTATTTGTAAAATATTTGAGAGATACATTCACAGTGAAAAACCACATGTTGGCAAGTAATTTTATTATAAAAATAATTAGGATTTGGGGTGTACTCCACTTTATTTTTTTAATGCATTTGAAAAATGTACACGTTCTAATTTGAAAAAATTGTTACAAATGTTTGATTCATTAAGGAAATTAGCAAAAGAGTTTCAAATAAAATATTGGACCTGAGTCTAAGTAATACTTTCAGTGATTTGTTTCCACACTTTAATGACAAGTAACCTTTTCAACGTACAGTATGCAATTGGGTGCCGGAAGTGTTTTCGCATATAATTTTTTAAAAAAGTATTAATGGTTGGATGTAAATAAAAGTTGGAGCATTCAAGAAGCCAGGCCTATTCTATTTCTCAAAATAATTTCCTTTCATACTGATGCACCTCTGCCATTTCGGTAGAAGTCTGTATCTTGGCGAAGCCACAGGGCTGTAACATTGTGAAGGTCTTCACTTCCGGAAAAAGGCACTCCACGAAGAGTCCAAAGAAATGAAAATCCGAGGATGTAAGGCGGGTAATTATAGTCCACTGAAAGCGGATGATGAGCTGTGCAACCTTAAATGCCCAATGTGGGCGAGCATTATCATGCAACATTCACACATTCGAGCACTTCATTTCGGATCGCTTTCTTCGCAGCTTCTTCTCGTGTTTGTGTAGTTTCTGGCAATATTTGTCGGTATTAATCATTGTGTCTGGTTGCATAATTTCCATCACTATTGGACATTTCTTGTCCCAAAAAACTATAAGCATATCCTTTTGACTGTTCCTTCGTTTCAGGGAGAAAGAATGGCAACCAGGGTTCGTCTCTCATCATAATTCTATCGCGAAACCTATTTCCCAGCTCTATATATTGCTTTAAAAGTTTTTGACATGCCTCCACACAGAAGTTTTTCTGGTCTAAAGTCAGATTCTTGAGCATCCACTTTACGACGAATTTGTGGTAGTCCAATTTGTCCAGAATTTGTTCCACAGTACCTTTACATATCCCAACGAAGGAACTTATCTCGCAAAACGTTATGCGCTGATTTGCTTTAACAAGTTCATTGACACTAGCCTTGTTCTTATAATTTCTAAGCGCGCTTGCGGAGAGGAGCGAAATCTAGTCTATTAATTAATTTCAGTCTTGCAAATATAGTATGCGAGTATGTAAAGTGCAACGATACATAAAAAAAAATGGTGAATAAAAAAATCGATCTTGACTGCCCTTCTACCCGTAAGCTACGTAAACAAGAACTCAATGAAACTCCTTTAACCCCAGATCCCCTAACTCACTTCAACCTCATTGTTGTTCAGGTGATAATAAACTAAAAGGTCGTAGTAAAGTGTACAGAGGGTTGACAAAGCAAATAGACACCACGATGATTGTCCTCAGGAACAAATGGCAAAGCTCATTAATGTAATGCCAAAACGTATGTCAGCTTTACATAATGTAAAGGGGAAAACAACACGATTCTAAAAATATAGTGAGCCAATAAATCTGTTATTATTTATTAACTTTTAGTAAGGTTAATAAATAATAGTTTATTGTTATACAGTTTAGCATAATAAATTGAATGGGAGGATTAAACAGATTCTAGAGATGGTTCTAATTAATGAAACCGAAGGTAATTGCTTCCTCATCCCAATTACAGAGAAACACATACACGCATACACATGCACACATTTTACACAATATGTATACAGATTAGATTGTAATTACCTTGTTTACAATCTTATATAACTTGACATAAACTCAGAGATGAATTCCCTAAATGATCTATTAAATAATACAGGTGTGATTTAGCTTCTACAGGGATGACCAAACGTCGGGATTGAGCAGTATAGAATGGTTGATAAGAGAATGAGCTTTAACTTTTGAAACTTTTATTTAAACCAAAAATAAGAAAAAAGCTACAAATGAAATTAAAATGAAATTAAAATTAAATAAAAAGATGTGCTGCTTATACGTCCAATTGGCCTGTATGGATACCGTCGTGATCAATGCATAATTGCACTCGACGACAAGTACACCATGAAGCTTGTCGAAGCATGGACTGGGTGGGATCAAAGGCTTTTCGTCTCATCATTTTCCCGTCTCTTACTGACTGTCTTCAATCCCTCTCTCTTCGCAGCACTGTTGCCTCACTCTCCCTATACTATCGCTGTTATAACGGACACTGCTCTTCTGAACTCTATAACTGCATGCATCCTCCTTTAAGGAGAGCAAGGAGAGCACGCAGTACCAGACTTTCGACATTTTCTCATTCCTATTCTGTCCAACTTTTTAACGCAAGGATTAATCGGTATTTTCAAGCTTTCCTCTACTTAACCGGTGAACTCCGGAACAATCTTCCTAATTCGTCTTTCCCTTTGTCTGTGAACTTCAATCTTTCAAACGCAATGTCCAGGCATCTCCAAAACCCTGAACCTTGATTTTGGTTCTATTTTTCCTCTACTATGAAGCAGGGAGGGGGAGGTGCGTTTTACGGGCATTCGCCCTTGGCCTCTCTTTCTGCATGAAAAAAAGGCTGAGAATATGCGAAGAATTTCCATTTTCAACCCTTCAACAGAGTACATGCGGATGTGGCTAGGTTTGTTCTTCAAAAAAGACCATAACCAGTTATCACAAGTTCTGAGGTCGCGACTTCTGGGAGGCCAGTTGAAAGATCCTCCTCCCCCAGTCCACACTGGAAATTGGTTGTTGAGGAAATTATGCACGTTAACAGCATAATTTGCTGGTGCACCGTCTTGTTGTAAAATAACACTGTTTACAAGGCTCACTCTCTAAAGTTCAGGAATTAAGCACTGAGAAAACATTTCCAGATAACTTTGACCAGTCATACACACATCGAAAAAAAATATGAACCAACAATCAGTCATGGGTTACACCAGCCCACATCATAACATGGGTCATGTTGTGCTATTTCTTCAAAGAAATGGGGAGTTTCTTCCCCCAGAAATAAACATTCCGAGACCTCGTGCTAAGATGTACAGCACATTCGTCATTGAACATAATGTTTCGATGAGAAACTATGATTGGAAATTCATGCAATAAAATTTGACATGCCTGCCGCCGTACATTGATTGATATCTTGATCAGATAATTCATTGATAAATACGGACCTATACTTATAGTAGCCTTCGTTCTTCGTCAAACATCGCATGGAAGTTGAATTCAGCAGATCGTTTCTTAGTTGATTTCTTGGGTAATTGAAGAACTGATCCTCTAAACGAGCATTAACGTCCGCATATTTCTGCAGTCTCCCACACTGTTTGGCAACTAAAACAGATCCGGTTGGGAATGTTTTTTTTTCCAGTTTACGTAAATTTACCTCAGTCGGAGCTGCTTTATTAAGACGCCTTGCAAAGTCTTCTCTTATATCATTATAGGTTTTACCAGTACGTTCTTTTTGTGAACCAAACACTCACAATAAGACGCTCCTCGATTGTAAAAGAACTTATATCTCCCATGTTGAAGGCTTCATAGCCTACGTCATTATGAAGTTTGTTTACAAACCACATACCTAGGCTAGGCCAAAGGTGATTATCCTAGGTGTAGCTTCTTCCATTTAGCAAATTTGGGTGAATTCTTCATTTCTAAACGACCCGATCGCGACTTTTGGCCATCCCTGTACGTTCGTTCCACAGTGAATTTGTATTGTTATATTTTCCTGGCAATTAATGTTCTTTAAATAATTGCCTTCCGTCAAATATTATACACCAGTTGTCGGTAACTAGATTCAAACGCGGACTGTATCGCGGACGAGGGGAGTAGCGGCGGGCCAAGGCCGCATGTTTAATTGCTTATGTAATTTATAAATAAGTAATTGATTATGCAACTTATTTAATAACCAGAATGCCGTCAAAAGTGGTTCGCCGACGAAACACAGGAGATTGTAGGCACCAATGAACCAGGGAAGTACTCCCGCGGGGACGTTAGGCAGGAGACAGGTAGTGCTGAAACTCCCATTTCTCGTTACTGTACTTCTTAGCTGATTTTTTTTCCGTGTTTCATCAACCCTGTGAGCAGTCTAGCATGCTCTCAAACACACACTACTCCCTCTATTCTTCACTACACATACATGCATCTTACACACTACACAATCTTTTCAAAATTTATTTAAAAAAAAAATGGTATTGTTGAGCCTCGGAGACCTCGATTTCGGCTCTCTCCTTTTTCTATGACGGGGAATTTTTGCGGGCGCTCGCCCTTGGCAGCTCCTTCCTACGTAAAAAAAAGATATGATCCTTAAACTTACACTTAAAATGATAAAATATTCATTGTTTGAAACAAATTTACTTTAAAATAGAAAGGTGAATCTTCAGTTTTCAGATAAGTAAATAAATAAATAAATAAATAAATAGATAAATAGATAGAAAAATCTACACTGACTACAAATTACAAAAGCTTTCAAAATAGGAACTAATAATTTAGAATGATATCTTTTCACTTTAAGGGATTTTGTTTTTTTAAAGTTTGTGAAACGACGACGACGACGCTGACGACGAGGAAACTGTTAGAAGACAGTTTATTTAATTTGACCTTCGGTCAGTTAACACGAAATGTAGCTTAGATATAGGTCCTATGCGCCTCAGTGGTGTAGTGGTTAGCGTCGATGACTACGAATCCACCGGCCCCTTGATCGAAACCCAGTGACGGTAGGCGGCGCGCAGCAAAACCCAGCTGTTCATCCTTCTATACAATAAAGAAATTGGTTGGTAGATAAATGGGTACCCTGGGTAGCCTAGTGGTTAAGACGCTGGCCTGTTGGTGGGGCGTGGTTCGGATTCCACGTTAAACTGTAGGTCCAAGGTGGAGTGACAAGCTTTACCTTCGTCACAATGAACAATTCGGGCCGAAGCAAAACCAAGGTTATTTGGACACAAGATGGTTGAGTTGTAAATGGTTTATACTTTGGAATGAGACGTGAGAATACAAGCGGACTTCAGAAAACGTACTTCTTTGTGCGGGAATATAAATAAAGTACTCTCCAAGTATCGTATTATTTTTCTAAATTTAATTGAATTAACTTTAAAAATTATGTCATGTTTTTAACATGAGAAATCATTTTTCCAAATAACAAAATAGATAAAAAGATTAAATATTGCGAACATAGTTGAACCAAGCTGCCAGTCCAGGCAACGGTCATTTGCGGGTTGGATCAGGCACGCGGGACGCCGGTTGCCGCCTACAGTTATATACTATGTAAGTAAATATTATGCAACACACACACACACACACACACTGAGCTTTCTCTATCTGACAGTTATATTTAGATACACTCGTAGAGCTGGTTTAGTGGAACAGTAGACTACCGTTAATATATAATATACCGAGTGTCCCAAAAGTCAGTTTACCGAAGAAAATGTCCTCCTAAGGTGAGTTTTTAATACAAAGAAAAAACTTGTTTCATAAATATATTTACAAAACATAAGAAAACAAAAAAAAAATTCTGAAACATATTTACAAAACCTGAGAATAGTTCTGGTTAGAATAACTGTTCAAAATGTCGTCCATGTTGTTCGATACACATCTTGTATCTGTCAACGGTTGACCGGCAAATTGCTTTACATAGTTCCTTATCATTGCTTAAGAGCTGGAATTCTTCACAAATGTAGTCTTTAAGGTCCTGAAGACATGCTGGCTTTTTTGGCTGTAAAAGAAATTGTGTCATAATGTTTAGAATAATCATCAGGAGAAAACATTTTCCTCGATAAACTGACTTTTGGGACACCTTGTATATAAGTTGTCAGTCTGATATCTGTGAATATCTTCAATTCTTAGTAAATAAAACTTTGTATTTTGCATTAGTGAATTACGAATGTTCTCATACGATTGCAAATCGACATGTCTTGAAATATTTGTAATGAAATGAATCATATGTGTAAATATTGATTAAAAATATAACGAGAATATGGTTGACAAGATATTTTCTAAGCTATAGTTAATTATTCTCCAGAACTATGGCATACACCCGTATATGAATTCAATGTACAGAGTAAATTCAGTGTACAGGGTGGCCATAAAGTCTGGAAACATTGGAGGAACTTTTCCGAAATTTGGACCGTCGGAGCTGCTTTATTAAAACGCCTTGCAAAGTCTTCTCTTATATCATTATAGGTTTTACCAGTACGTTCTTTTTCGCCAACCAAACACTCACAATAAGACGCTCCTCGATTGTAAAAACTTTTATCTTCCATGTTGAAGGCTTCATAGCCTACGTCATTATGAAGTTTGTTTACATACCACATAACCTAGGCTAGGGCAAAGGTGATTATCCTAGGCCTAGCTTCTTCTATTTAGCAAGTTTGGGTAAATTCTTCATTTCTAATTCCTGTACATTTCTAAACGACCCGATCGCGACTTTCGGCCATCCCTGTACGTTCCACAGTGAATTTGTATTGTTATATTTTCCTGGCAATTAATGTTCTTTAAATAATATGCGTTCCGTCAAATATTATACACCAGCTGTCGGTAACTAGATTCAAACGCGGACTGTATCGAGGATGGAGGGGAGTAGCGGCGGGCCAAGGCCGCATATTTAATTGCTTATGTAATTTATAAATAAGTAATTAATTATGCAATTTATTTAATAACCAGAATGCCTTCAAAAGTGGTTCGGTTCGCCGACGAAACGCAGGAGGAGATTGTAGGCACCAATGAACCAGGGAAGTACTCCCGCGGGGACGTTAGGCAGGAGACAGGTAGTGCTGAAACTCCCATTTCTCGTTACTGTACTTCTTAGCTGATTTTTTTTCCGTGTTTCATCAACCCTGTGAGCAGTCTAGCATGCTCTCAAACACACACTACTCCCTCTATTCTTCACTACACATACATGCATCTTACACACTACACAATCTTTTCAAAATTTATTTAAAAAAAAAATGGTATTGTTGAGCCTCGGAGACCTCGATTTCGGCTCTCTCCTTTTTCTATGACGGGGAATTTTTGCGGGCGCTCGCCCTTGGCAGCTCCTTCCTACGTAAAAAAAAGATATGATCCTTAAACTTACACTTAAAATGATAAAATATTCATTGTTTGAAACAAATTTACTTTAAATACAGAAATGTGAATCTTCACTTTTCAGATAAGTAAATAAATAAATAAATAAATAAATAAATAGATAGAAAAATCTACACTGACTACAAATTACAAAAGCTTTCAAAATAGGAACTAATAATTTAGAATGATATCTTTTCACTTTAAGGGATTTTGTTTTTTTTAAAGTTTGTGAAACGACGACGTCGACGACGCTGACGACGTGGAAACTGTTAGAAGACAGTTTATTTAATTTGACCTTCGGTCAGTTAACACGAAATGTAGCTTAGATATAGGTCCTATGCGCCTCAGTGGTGTAGTGGTTAGCGTCGATGACTACGAATCCACCGGCCCCTGGATAGAAATCCAGTGACGGTAGGCGAGCAGCAAAACCCGGCTGTTCATCCTTCTATACAATAAAGAAATTGGTTGGTAGATAAATGGGTACCCTGGGTAGCCTAGTGGTTAAGACGCTGGGCTGTTGGTGGGGCGTGGTTCGGATTCCACGTTAAACTGTAGGTCCAAGGTGGAGTGACAAGCTTTACCTTCGTCACAATGAACAATTCGGGCCGAAGCAAAACCAAGGTTATTTTGACACAAGATGGTTGAGTTGTAAATGGTTTATACTTTGGAATGAGACGTGAGGATACAAGCGGACTTCAGAAACGTACTTCTTTGTGCGGGAATACAAACAAAGTACTCTCCAAGTATCGTATTATTTTTCTAAATTTAATTGTATTAACTTTAAAAATTATGTCATGTTTTTAACATGAGAAATCATTTTTCCAAATAACAAAATAGATAAAAAGATTAAATATTGCGAACATAGTTGAACCAAGCCGCCAGTCCAGGCAACGGTCATTTGCGGGTTGGATCAGGCACGCGGGACGCCGGTTGCCGCCTACAGTTATATACTATGTAAGTAAATATTATGCAACACACACACACACACAGCTTTCTCTATCTGACAGTTATATTTAGATATACTCGTAGAGCTGGTTTAGTGGAACAGTAGACTACCGTTAATATATAATATACCGAGTGTCCCAAAAGTCAGTTTACCGAAGAAAATGTCCTCCTAAGGTGAGTTTTTACTAAAAAGAAAAAACTTGTTTCATAAATATATTTACAAAACATAAGAAAACAAAGAAAAAAAATTTCTGAACCATATTTACAAAACCTGAGAATAGTTGTGGTTACAATAACTGTTCAAAATGTCGTCCATGTTGTTCGATGCACATCTTGTATCTGTCAAAGGTTGACCGGCAAATTGCTTTACGTAGTTCCTTATCATTGCTTAAGAGCTGGAATTCTTCACAAATGTAGTCTTTAAGGTCCTGAAGACATGCTGGCTTTTTGCTGTAAAAAAAATTGTGTCATAATGTTTAGGATAATCATCAGGAGAAAACATTTTCCTTGGTAAACTGACTTTTGGGACACCTTGTATATAAGTTGTCAGTCTGACATCTGTGAATATCTTCAATTCTTAGTAAATAAAACTTTGTATTTTGCATTAGTGAATTACGAATGTTCTCATACGATTGCAAATCGACATGTCTTGAAATATTTGTAATGAAATGAGTCATATGTGTAAATATTGACTAAAAATATAGCGAGAATATGGTCGACAGGATATTTTCTAAGCTATAGTTAATTATTCTCCAGAGCTATGGCATACACCCGTATATGAATTCAATGTACAGAGTAAATTCAGTGTACAGGGTGGCCATAAAGTCTGGAAACATTGGAGGAGCTTTTCCGAAATTTGGACTGTTTCCGATTTTTTTTAAATAAGATATTTAATGTAGATTTTTACGCTGATTTAAAAAATTTAAGTCTTTTTTTTGGAGAAATGAGCGGTTCAAAAGTTATGTTTGTTATTGTAATTTTGTATTAAGTCAAAAACTATAACAATACAACTGAAAACTAATATAACAGTTATTGTATCCTTTAGTAATATTGGCTTATGTCACCAAGTATTTGTGTGAATAGATTTCGACCGTTATTTTTCTGTCGCCACATGAATTGCACAAGTAAGTATCCATCAGGTTAACTGAATGCCCGGTTAGGTTAATTGAATGGCCGGTTAGGTCAACTGAATGGCCGATTAGATTAATTGAATGCCCGGTTAGGTTAATTGTACGCCCTTGATGATTAGTTAGGTTAAGTCGTGATATTTTCGTTAGTTTTAACGTTATCTAATAGCTATAGAAAAGCTGAAATTTATCAAAAATAGTATTAACAATATGACAAATCAATATATACATGCAAAAGCTTTTTCTACAGTAACTATAGGTAAACTAGTACACTATGTAACTTTTAAAATAGTAACTATACGTAAACTAGAACACCTTGTAATTTTTAAAATAATAATTTCTCAAAAAAAAAGACTTACATTTTTGAAATTAGCGTAAAAATCTACATTAAATATCTTATTTTCAAAAAAATAGGAAACAATCCAAATTTTTGAAAAGGCCCACATTGGATATATTATGATAATTCTTTTTCTCAATTGTACATTATCTTAATAAATCTTTAATACGATCTATGTTTCTAGGATTTATGACAACTCTGTATAATGATGAATCTGGATGAAAATATTCTAAATCTTGTTAATGTGAGAGTATGTGCGTATATGTTTAGTTGGTGCTCTTCCAATATGTGCTCTACCGCGAAACTGTGATCTACCATATTCCAATACGTGCTCTACCGTGAAACTAGCCTTATAAGGCTAACTAACGAAAATATCATGACTTAACCTAACCAATCGTTAGGTCAACTATACGCCCTTGACGATTGGTTAGGTTAAGTCGTGATATTTTCGTTAGTTAGCCTTATAAGGCTAACTAACGTACCTGCTGCTAATCCGAATAATCTAAGGTAGATCACGTATTGGAATGTAAATTTTAAGGTAGAGCACATATTGGAAGAGCACCGTTTAGTTTATCCTTCTGTAAAGATGGTGGAAGTACGTAGGTAACGTATTCTTTTTAATGATATCCTAAAATAATCCGTTCTTCCTGATGTTCCTCCTCCTCCCTGAGGTAACAAGACTCGTTCAATACATTCTAATGCTGCGAAGAATCGAACACTCAGACAATCCAATTGTCCAAACTATTCATTAGTCTTGCTTTATGTCTTCCAGACTGTGGACTTCTTGGTACGAAAGTGTTTGTCTATAGCTCCACTTAACTTCTGCATTAGCCATTCCATTACATATATTTTTTATGCTTATTTTTTATATTTTTCTTAGTACCACCTTTGGGAAGCTGTTATTACTAATTTTATTATTTCTCGTCGTTGCTTTACGTGTATTATTATTATTTCTTTATTTTCCTTTTTTGTTTTTGCTTTTGTTTTTGTTGTTTAATTGGTTGTATCGTTGATTACCTTGATGGATACCGTAACTATGTTTTTATGTGATTTTTTTTATGTGGTTTTTTGTGTGTTTTTTTATGTGGGTTCTTTTATGTGTTTTTTATGTGGGTTCTTTTATGTGGGTTTATTTCGAGAAGAGGGGCGACAAGCTTGACCTTCGTGAAATGAAGAATCATCGCACGGAACATTTGAAAGGTTGAAAGGTATCTGTCTCCCGCCAATAAACGTTATTATTGTCATTATTATCATCATCATCATTATATATATATGTTAGTATTGTCACTAAGTGTACTTTTTATTTTTTATTTCCTTTATCTTCTTTTTTGTCGTCTTAGCAGTGGGTAGTTTTTACCATTACTTGTTTCAGTGTCTTATTTTTTATTTCTCTTTTAGTTATTATTTTTATTTTTTATTTAAATTTATTATTGTTTGATTTGTCTTATCGTTTATTACCTTCAATAATATTATACTATTTTATGGGATTTATATCCTGCCAATATAGCTTATGGTTATCAATTTATCATTATCATGGTATCGAAGCAAAATTAGCTATATTGAAATAATGGTTGCATATTCCATAGAGTTTATTTAACTTTATTATTGCAGTGCCCGACAGACTTTTGACTGTATCATAAACATAAATAAGAATAGACGCGACTTTCAACTATCTAGCATGGTACTTTTTAGTGCAAGCAAACATGACAGCAAACCTTTCGGACAAGTTACTCAGGATTACCAACTGCTGGTTGTCTCATGACGTCATATCTCAGCGGAGACTTTTATTTATAATAAAGAAAAAGGTGTTCCAACTAATTTTATTAATACAATTATATTACACTATCAATACGATAATTGAGGGGTCGCGTACTATAACCGCGAATGCGCCAAAACACACTTTTGAGAAAAACAGGTTTAAAGTTTTTTACGTCGAAAGTCGCTCATATAGCATGCTTTATTTTCAATAGATTTAATTAAAACCAAGTTTATAATAAAGCAAGAAAAAAATGTTTTATTTAATTTAATGCATATTTCAACAATGAAAATCTAGTATAAAAATTAAAAATGGTTTTAGATCTTTAAGTAGTAAAAATGGAAAAAGTTTTTTAAAAGAAATGATGGTTAAATGGTATATTAGTCTTTCAAGGAGACCCGTGAACACCCTTGTTGTCCCCTGAATCTCACGCACTGACAAACTTTAATTAACAAGCTGATTATGACGTATGGTCATTTAAATGCCCGTGATTGGTCAGTTACTCACGTCACTGGAGATTCGTGCTTTTAGTACGCGGGAAAGTGATCAGTGCTGTAACTACGGATCTTTAATGTTAGTTTTAGGCTATTTCTAGTGTGTTTTCACGAAAATCCTTTCAACGAAATGAAAGAATATGATTGACTGAACCATATGATGAAAAAACCCCAAAAATATCGAGATTTGGCGCATTCGCAGTTATAGTACGCGACCCCTCAATTATTATTATATGTTCAGCCATTTGTTGCATACCTTTGGGGGAATAAACAAGCAGCAGAACTTTTTTCCTCGTATATAATTTATGTTCCTAATTATTTTCAGAGAGGTTTGTTTATTTTTTATGCTATTTTGAATAATGCATTGAGTTCTTCATCGCATTTAAATTTTGTTTTGTACATAAAAGTTTACTTTACTGACTTTAACTATTTCAGTTCCTCTACTCTCTCATCTGAGTAAACAGATAGCATAGCCACTCGATGTTACGTAGATAACGAGCCACCATTCAGTGTACGTTTATATATATAAAATGTGGCAGCCATTTTTCATATAAATTTTATTAAATATGACAGTTCGCAAGGGGTTAAAAACAAGTTTCTCATACACAAGCAGACTATAAAGCACCTCGCATATCCCAACCACTCTACCATTATGGGCAAGGTCACTCACACCTGTACTCTAACTTCCTGTTGAAGCAAATTTTCTGGATGACCGTAGTATCCGTTTGGCTGAATGACGAAGTTAACAACTGCCTTCAAGTCGCCTAGCAGGTATCGTGGCCTGTGGATTATGCTTCAAAGATGTTTGGTCTCGTCAGTGTTTCTGGGATATTTTTATGCGAAACCAATGTGAAACATATACAGTATATTTCACCGAAATCGCGAAAGAAGGATGACCAAGATTCGGAGAGATATTCAAGAAGATCGCCAGTAAAACGTTCCTCGTGAAACCCATACCGACGATCTAAAAGAAGATTGTGAATAGAGAGGTGTTTAAGAGTCTTCCTCTTAAGGATACATTTCAAAACTTTAGAAAGGCAAGAAATCAAGGAAACTGGACGATAATTGGAGGGTTGAGAGCTGTCACCCCTCTTTGGGACAGGCTGAATGAGAGTGAACTTCCAGCAGGAAGGAAAAGTACCAGATGAAAGAAAGACGAAAGAGTTTACTTAGCTTGGTCTCAGCGCAGAGGCACAGTTCTTGAAAACAACAGGAGGGACCCCATCCGGACCGTACACCTTCCTAGATTTGAACCCAAATAGGGCAGATAATGTGATCTCAGGTATTACACACATTCCATACGTACCAATTCCTATTCTTTAATGATAATTCCATCAAAATTTGTAAGGGTTAATTTCCTGTTTACTCGTATCATTCGTAAAAAGGCTCAGGGGAGAGGAGTAATTAAATGAAAGTGGCAAGCCTAAAATTCCCGTGGTTTGAAAAAGTTTCAGAAACATTCAATGGATACTAACGCTAAAATTTAACAACTTTTTTATTTTCAAGAAAGCAGAATAACAATGAAATTCCATTACTTTTGTTCTTCTTTGTACTTTCTCTCATGGCGAGAAGCTTTGGAGCATTGACAGCTTGTGTGGATTTTATGTTTTAAATTTGTAGCGGAATGTTGAGCGGAATTATGAGAACGTGGAAAAAGGTTCATTAATTAAATGATTTACAGTATGTTATTTGTGATAAAGAAATGAACCAATTAATAAAAATAGTGTATATAAATATTTTAAACTACGGTAGCTGTTTATTAAAATAGGACTTTCACATTAATTAGATTTATATATGAAGTTTTTATTTAATATATATATTAGTGATGTAGCGGATGTCATTTTTTTCACATACGCGGATGCGGATGCGGATGAGGATGTTTGATTTCAACATCCGCGGATGCGGATGTCTACATTTTCGTTATTTTTTAGGATATATTCGAGATTTGTTGTGTTTAACGTATATAATAAGTTATTATATAGAGAGAGCTGTAGCTATAATGTAGTATAATTGATTAATTGTACAATAATTGCTGTACTTTTCCCTGAACATATAAAATAATAGCAAGCATCTAACTAATATAGAAATCAATTAGTGAATTCGTCTGCAAATAAATTCGTTATATTTTGTTGAGTTTCAGCCACAATTAGAAACCATAATTGTGTTACCCGACCTCTTTCCCCAACCTCCAACCTTATAGAAAGAGATCTTTAATTAGCTTGATAACTATTTATATTAAGTTTAAAGTTTTATTAGGCATATTTATAAATGAGTAATTAAAATAAAGTAAACTAAGATGTTCATCGTTTAATATTCAAACTTAATTATAGGAAGGTTATGCTTAAGGAACATTAATTTTTCTGCCTTTTCTGCTGCCAGTCTGTTTCTCTTTTCATCATATATTAATCCAGCACTGCTAAATAATCTCTCGCTTGGTACGCTTGTTGGAGGACGTGCTAAATGTTTCCTTGCAAGTTTACTCAAGTATGGATAGATATTCTGCGTATTTTTCCACCAACTAATAGGATTGTCACATGCAGCCAGGCGTTTTTTCTTGTGATAGCTCTCGATCATTTTTACTACATCTTTTGACATCGCGTAGGTCTCGTCATCGCTGCTTGACTCAAGAAACAGAGAGAGATTCTGTGATAGATTTGCTTGTTGAAGGTGTTGGTTCTGTCACTGAAACTTTTATTCTTTTGGTGGGTGGCGAAGCGACAGATTCAAGAGATTGAAGCTCTTCAACTGCTTTGCCAAGTGATGATTTAACTCGTTCTAATGTACTAGGTGAAAATAACTTAGCTTTGTAACGTGGATCTAAGTAGGTTGCAAGAGAGTAACTTCATACACGAACAGCCTCTCGTCTTGTCGCTTGCATCACTTTTGCGCACAATGAACTAGTTCTATTATTATAGTAGAATTTCATAATTTCCGCTTATTAATGACGTTTTATCTCAACGGTCCACATCCGCAGTCCAAAGTGCGGATGCGGATGCAGATGCGAGAAAATGTGCGGATGCGGATGTGACCTACATCACTAATATATATATTTTTTTTTTCTCTCTCTCTCTCTTTTTAACTTCACATGAGAAAGACGCTATCTCTTCACACACACACACACACACACACAGATATATGCAGAGTTGTATAAAGTAAATACTCGTAGATACATTCAATTTTTCCAGAGTTTTTGATTTGATAATTAAAGTCAACAAATAAAAACAGATTTATTGAAGTAATTAAAATACAGTATTTAGAATCGTGTTGCGTTCCCCTTTGCATTATGTAAAGTTCACACACGTTCTGGCATTCTAATGACGAATGTTGCTATTTGTTTCTTGAAGACAATCATCGTGGTGTCTATTTACTTTTGTCAACCCTCTGTAGCTAAAGCGAGCAATTTTCAGCAATATTCCTTCCTTCCTTCGTGGAGGGAAATGAAGTCTTCCTTTCCTTACTTAATATTCTACGTCTTTAATCTTTAACCTAAACTTCCTTCTTTACTATGCAAATTCTCGTGGATCTAAAGATCTTCGCAAATTTGCAGATGGACAACGAAGCGATTAAATTAACATTAAGAAACGAGCTTTTCGATGCAGAAATTCAGACTGAAATACAGGTCATACAAATGAAGTCAGAAAAGAGTGTAGATGGGAATCTAAAAGAGGCTTAAAACCAGCTCTGTTTTGCGTCCTGAGTTCTTAGGAAGATCTCTATTTGTAACCTGTTTCCCACTCAATGTCATTCTTATTACCATTCTCGGTCCGAAATTGAGAATGTACAAAATGAGAAATCCACATTTGAGAAAAGAGTTTCTCGAGTTGAGAAAATACGTCACCCCCATCCGCATCCGCGGTAAAGACGCAAAATGAGAATGGTTAATATTTACTAATCTAACTAAACTTAACATAGTTTAAACCAACATTAACTTAACCTAACCTAACATTACTTTAACCAAACAATCCTAGCATTAACCCAACCTAAAACCTAACCTGGACCAAAGTGGGAAAGACGTGGATGAAAGATAATGAAATAGGAACGGATCAATTTGAAAATTGTCTCTTGAAATTTTCACTCGTGGATTTCTCACCCGTGGGCGAAGAATGAAATGGAAGTGACATCGAATGGGATCATAAATAATCTCTGAAGGCGTCTTTGTTGTTTTATTGTTCACTACACGAGATTGCCTCCTTACTAACAATCGAGGTCATATCACAACCACGAAAGGAAGACCCACATACACAAGTATAGTTTAGAAACTTTAAAAAAAATATTTCAGAAAGAAAGTAATATATATATATATATATATATCAGTCTCTACATTTATAACTTAAGTGGAAGTGTGAGTAGTTTAAAATTTTTTCACATAGAGCATCATTTCGCCCATACGCCCATTTCTGGGTACGAGCAACTCGCAGCAGCATTACTAAGCAAATAGCGGATCAGTGCACTGATGAGGCTTCCATACGTTGTTCATCACCACTAAAACCAACAATGCTCCACTTTAGCCTAATCCAAAGAATATCCAAATCTGGATTCGTTTTCTCACAATTTTCGTTAGTTTGTATTGCAGACTTCTAATTTTAGTGCATGATTCTTCAGGAACAAGATGCCCTGCAGATTTGGGTTCCCTCCCTAAGGAAGCACAAATTTACCTATATCAGTCACAGTCACACTCGTAGTACCTCAAGCTCTAGTGACTATCGTGTGTGTTGTGTGTGTGTGTGTGTGTGTGTGTGTGTGTGTGTTGCATAAAAATGTTTTTTTTGTTCGCTTTTTGCGTTTTTTTAACTCCATTCGATAGAAAATCCGTTAATATAGAAAATAAACAGTATATATATGGTGTAGTGGTTAGCGTCGCTGATTACGAATCCATCGGCCCCGGGTTCGAGACCCGACGGCAGCCGGCGCGCAGCAAAACCCAGCTGTTCATCCTTCCACACAATAAAGAAAGTGGTTGGTAAATAAATGGGTACCCTAGGTGGCCTAGTGGTTAAGACGCTGGGCTGCTGATGGGGCGTGGTTCGGATTCCACGTTAAACTGTAGGTCTAAGGCGGAGTGAAAAGCTTGACCTTCGTCAGAATGAACAATTCGGGCGGAAGCTAACCAAAGGTATATATACATACTATAGGTATCATTTAAAAATTGCTCTATGTTGCAAAAACCAGAGCATATTCTGTATGTATATTTTAAATAATACACACCCAGTTATATATATATATACACACACACACACACAATATATATATATATATATATATATATATATATATATATATATATATATATATATATATGTATATACCTTTCAACTTTTCAAATGTTCCGTGCGATGGTTCCTCATTTCACGAAGGTCAAGCTTGTTACCCCTTCTCTCTTTCTCTTTCTCTCTCTCTCTCTCTCTCTCTCTCTCTCTATATATAATATCCTTGATTAACCTTGGTTTTGCTTCCGCTCGAATTGTTCATTCTGACGAAGTTCAAGTTTGTCACTCCACCTTAGACCTACAGTTTAACGTTGGAATCCAAACCACTCCTCACCAGCAGCCCAGCCTCTTAACCACTAGGCTACCCAGGATACCCACTTATCTACTAACCAAATTTTTTTTATTGTGTGCAATGATGAACAGCTGGGGTTTGCTGCGCGCCGCCTGCCGTCACCGGGTCTCGATCCCTGGGCCGATGGATTTGTCGTCAGCGACGCTAACCACTACACCACCAAGGCGCTATATATTATATATATATATATATATATATAATGTGTGTGTGTGAGTGTGTGCACGCGCGTCTTGATGGTGTCGTGGTTGGCGTAGCTGTCGATGAATTTATCGGCCCGGGTTCGATTCCCTGCGGGGGCAGCCGACGCGCAGCTCACACCCAGCTGTATCCTTCTACTAAATGCTAAATAAATGGGTACCATAAAATAAAAAATACCCCAAAATGAGGGGGAGGAGGCACCAATTTAACACTTGTACAGAAATTAATTATTTTATAGTTTATATTATCACCATTTGTTTTACATATATATATATATATATATATATATATATATATATATATATATATATATATATATATAATATATAATATATATTATATTATATATATATATATGTATATACAGGGTGGGCGGAAAGTAGCTCCCTATTTTGGATTGGTAAAAAATACGTATATTATCCATTTATTTCAGAAGAAATAATATGAAAAGGTAGGCATACATGGTAGGTTTTCTCTAAAATTCAATGTGGGCTCCAACTCTTTCCACCAGCTTCTGGAGCCGCCCAGGAATGGCGTCCACTGACTTCAGCAGGAACTCCGGCGGGAAGGAGGACATGACTTCCCGAATTCGGTCCTCCAGTTCTTCCAATGTCCTCGGTTTGGTGCGGTAGACTTCTTCCTTTACCCACCCCCAAAGAAAGAAGTCGCACGGTGTCAAGTCGGGGCTCCTGGCTGGCCATTGATGTGGACCACGACGACCCATCCAACGCCCAGGGAAGTGGGCATCCAGCCACTCACGGACAACAAGAGCGAAGTGCGGAGGGGCGCCATCTTGCATAAATATCAGATCGTCGATGATCTCCCATGTGCTGACAACCGGCCAGACCTCGTTTCGCAACATAGCAAGGTACCGCTCAGCATTCATGGTGTTGCGCAGAAGGAACGGGCCCACAACCTGATCTGAGGTCATACCACACCACACCGTTACACTGAACCGATTCTGCCGTTTTTCAGCGGTAACCATGGGATCCTCTCCTGCCCAGTAGTGGCAATTGTGGCGGTTGACAAAGCCTCCGACGTGGAACACCACCTCGTCGCTCCAGAGGATGTTGCGGAAGAGATGGGGCCAGTCTTCATGCCAAGCCAGCATGATTTCCCCGAACTCCATGCGAATGTCGCAGTCCTCGTCCGAGAGAGATTGGCAGTAATGCGGCTTCCACGCACGCCAGTTCAGCTCCTTCTTCAGCACAGTTCGCACTGAGTAGCGGGAGAGTCCACTTTCCCGAGCTGCCTGGCGAGTTGACTTTCGTGGACTCCGTGCGAACATTTCCTGAACTGCCTGCACCGTCTCCTGGGCCCTGGATGTCGAAGGGCGACCACATCTTCGAACATCTGCCACAGACCCCGTGGTCATGAGCTTCGAGTGGCAGTTCTTGATTGTTTTCGGGTCCACTTGGGCACGTGGTCCGTGAATGGCCCGCCACCATCTTTGAACTCGAACGACAGATTGCCAAACTTCGTACCGTGCCGCCAACTGGGCACGCTCCTGCAGTGTTAAACGCTCAGCCATGTTACCCTTCAATCTGAAATGAAAAAAAAAAATGAACGTTACAATTGTACCACTTTAGAGAACACAAAGAAACACTTTAGAGAAAAAAAGATTACCGTTACAATTGTACCACTTTAGAGAACACACCATAACAATATAACAATACAATCACAATTTATACATAATTTATATGTAATTTAAATTAGGGAGCTACTTTCCGCCCACCCTGTATATATATATATATATATATATATATATTATGATGAATAAAACCACGAAGGAAAAAGAAACACAAAATGGTGCTCAAGCGCTTTCGTCTAATGACATCCTCAGGAACACTGGAGTGAAAGGACAGATCAAGGCAATATATAGGTTACAAAAATAAACATACATACATACACATTCACATATATATACATATATATATATATACATATATATATATATATATAAATATATACATATATATAGTAAGCATAGAAAAAAATTGTGGGAGGAGCCAACATTTATATGGTCACAGAAGAATAAAGAAATAAAAATAAATATAAATATAAATTGAGAAAAAATTAATTACAAAATAGTGCCTTAGTGATATATATGTCACAGCCTAAATAATCATAAAGAAATAAACAGGCAAATAAAAAAAACCATAAATACATATACATACATACATATATATTATATACATATATATACACATATATATAATATATATATATATATATAAAGACACTTTTAGCACTTTGGCCGACCTTCCATATAAATTCAAATGGCTTTTTTATGGAACAGGTCACAAAAGAATAAAGAAATAAAAATAAATATAAATATTGTAAGTAGAGTCTACCAATTCAAGCTCAAGAGGGAGGTTTTTACAAACGATTTAATAGATGCTGCCAAAATGATATATATGTCACATTATTAAAAATAAAAATTGAAAGATAAATTTTAAGAGAGGCACACCAATTTATAAGGGAAAAAATTACCACATATGCATATTATAGTCACAAACGAATACAAAAGTACAAATAAATATAAATTGGAAAACAAAATGATCCCTAGATGATATATAAAGAACAATAAAATATATATACAACCTATTTACGGTATATATACGAAATATAAACGCAATATATACAGAATATATATATATATATATATGCATAAGGGAAAAAAATATTACCAAATTTGTTTTTATAATTATTGTCTGAGAAAACGGTAGGTCGCAAAAGAATAAAGAAATAAAAATAAATATAACTTGAAAAAATTACAAATAATACACGTACACATATATACCCGCATACCCAAATATATATATACATATACACACATATATACAAACACACACACACACACACACATATATATATATATATATATACAAGCTTGACCTTCACGAAATGAGAAATCATCCCGCAGAACCTTTGTGAGGTTGTAAGGTAAGGTAAGGTACATACACATATACATATATATATATATATATTTAACTGCATACATACATACATACATACATATACACACATACATACATACATATACACACATATACATACAACACATTTAACTGCAATGACCACACACATACACACATACACATACATACATACACATACACTCATACAGCAAAAAATTGAAAAATAAAATTGTAAGGGAAACAAAGACAAAAACAAATTTTTTACCAAAGATTTAACAACCTGCCCTTTTGTTTAAATCCATTCTGAAGGAATTCAGAGCAACGGGATCAAGTTGAAACAGACCTTTACTCATGTTAAGGTTATTTGTAAGTTGAATTATAGCCGACTCAAGAATATTTCTATTAACAATGTTGCTAGAGTGAAACAAAACTGAAACATTATTCCAATCAATACAATGGGATAACTCTGACAAATGGACAAAAAGGGCACTGGACAACTGTCCCGTTCTAACGGAATATTGATGCTGTTTTACACGCGTTTGCAAATCCTTTCCCGTCTGACCTATGTAAAAGGAATCACGTTGCTTACACCCAATTTTATAGATAATGCCTAAATTATTGGTAGGGCTATTTTTTACTATGATGTTTTTCACAATATTGTTATATGAAAAAACTACACTGATATCCAAAAGTTTAAGTACATTAGCAATGCCTAAGAAGCCCGGGAAAAATGGAAGTACTAAAATATTCTTTGACAAGGTGCGAGTGTTATTATTCACACGATAGAAGGTTCGTTTAGCCTTATTAAGACAAGATTCCATGAACGCCGATGGGTAACACAATTCACTTCCAATACCGTTGATATTTTCCAATTCGGCATCGATGTATTCAGGACTGGCATGCAATTCGGATCCGACGGAAGTTTCTTACTAATTGTCTGGAGGAGCAGGTCCTTCCCAAGTCCCTCCTTCCGATTCGCCTCAGAGAAATGGACGACCATCCGTTCAACAACTTTAGCAGAGTAATTTTAAAGAAACATATTGAAGTCACCAGACAAAATGAGTGGTCCACCTTCAAAAATTTAGGCATTGCCAAACGTAATGTTTTGACTGTTATTCCCCAACCGTGGATCCAACCTTTGTTTGATGAAATTTACAACGAGTTGCGTCGGAGAACTTCTTCACTTCGAAACATTTTGGATCGCAAAATTAAAAGTCTCATTCGAAATAGTCAGTGGAGTAAAAAAGCAAGCTCAAAGTGTGTTTTGAACCTTTCTTCGAAAAACATTAGTGACGATGCAAAAAGTGCCCTTGGATTTGGTATGTCCTTTTATATTGTTAAAAAACCTACTGCTTTACAAATTTGTCATAGTCTTGCTCGTTTTGAAAAACAGTGTAACCTTCCTCAGTTTTTAGTTAACATAGTTAAAGGCCTGGTCTATGGTGCTGCGAATATTTCTTACGAAGATAACTTTCCTAAACGTTTCCGCAATAGCCTTTCACAATTAAAAAAAGATAGTGAGCTCCATATTACTAAAGCAGACAAGGCTAACACCTTAGTCATTATGGACAAAGTGGATTACATTGGAAAGATGAATGAGCTGCTTCAGGACCCCGCCACATACGTGAAACTTAGGAAGAACCCACAGGATGATGTCATCAAATCTTTCAATAGTGGCTTGAAACGCATTCTCAAAGATCATAAGGATTTAATTCCCCTTTTTTTGTCCACTTCACCTGCTTTGCCTTATCTTTATGGTCTTATTAAAACCCACAAACCGGGTAACCCTATGCGCCCTATTATTAGCTCGGTGGGCTCTATTACCTATAAACTCTCCAAATGGCTTGTTAATGTTTTGTCCCCCATTCTTGGAACTGTCTCTGATTCACACGTAAAAAATTCCATGGATCTCACTGAAAAATTGAATAATGTTCGCATTAATACCAACGATAGATTGATCAGTTTCGACGTTTGTTCATTGTTCACAAAAGTTCCGATTGATGATATGCTTGACTTTCTCGCCAGAGAATTACATAATTATGATTTACCATTACCTGCACACACTGTTTTGGAGCTTATTAAGCTTTGTATCAAGGATTGTAAATTCACTTTCAATGGCGGCATTATCAACAAGTTTTTGGGATGGCCATGGGCAACCCTTTGTCGCCCCTTCTCTCCAATATTTATATGGAGTTTTTTGAAATTACTTACATTCCGAGAATCCTGGGGGTTGGCATCCCTTGGTTGCGGTACGTCGACGATATTTTGTGTATCTGGCCCATGAATCGTGACCTGGATGACTTCCTCCTTCAGTTAAATGACCAAGTCCCCTCCATTAAATTTACTTTAGAAGTGGAACAAGACAACTCAATCCCGTTTTTGGATGTGCGTGTTCATAGGGATAGCCCGGGTTTTAAGTTTAGTATATATCGGAAAAAAACAAACAATTTGTCCTACGTACACTTTTACTCTGGACATGACACCCCTATTAAAAAGGCCATATTTTCCTCAATGTTTCTCCGCGCTCTTAGGATCGCCAGTCCTGAATACATCGATGCCGAATTGGAAAATATCAACGGTATTGGAAGTGAGTTGTGTTACCCATCTGCGTTCATGGAATCTTGTCTTAATAAGGCTAAACGAACCTTCTATCGTGTGAATAATAACACTCGCACCTTGTCAAAGAATATTTTAGTACTTCCATTTTTCCCGGGCTTCTTAGGCATTGCTAATGTACTTAAACTTTTGGATATCAGTGTAGTTTTTTCATATAACAATATTGTGAAAAACATCATAGTAAAAAATAGCCCTACCAATAATTTAGGCATTATCTA
Organism: Bathynomus jamesi; assembly: GCA_023014485.1. NCBI lineage: Eukaryota > Metazoa > Arthropoda > Malacostraca > Isopoda > Cirolanidae > Bathynomus > Bathynomus jamesi. The sequence goes on from JAJOZX010000153.1 coordinate 555,216, forward strand.
TAAAATTGGGTGTAAGCAATGTGATTCCTTTTACATAGGTCAGACGGGAAAGGATTTGCAAACGCGTGTAAAACAGCATCAATATTCCGTTAGAACGGGACAGTTGTCCAGTGCCCTTTTTGTCCATTTGTCAGAGTTATCCCATTGTATTGATTGGAATAATGTTTCAGTTTTGTTTCACTCTAGCAACATTGTTAATAGAAATATTCTTGAGTCGGCTATAATTCAACTTACAAATAACCTTAACATGAGTAAAGGTCTGTTTCAACTTGATCCCGTTGCTCTGAATTCCTTCAGAATGGATTTAAACAAAAAGGGCAGGTTGTTAAATCTTTGGTAAAAATTTGTTTTTGTCGTTGTTTCCCTTACAATTTTATTTTTCAATTTTTTGCTGTATGAGTGTATGTGTATGTATGTATGTGTATGTGTGTTGTGTGTGGTCATTGCAGTTAAATGTGTTTGTATGTATATGTGTGTATATGTATGTATGTATGTGTGTATATGTATGTATGTATGTATGTATGCAGTTAAATATATATATATATATATGTATATGTGTATGTACCTTACCTTACCTTACAACCTCACAAAGGTTCTGCGGGATGATTTCTCATTTCGTGAAGGTCAAGCTTGTATATATATATATATATATATGTGTGTGTGTGTGTGTGTGTTTGTATATATGTGTGTATATGTATATATATATTTGGGTATGCGGGTATATATGTGTACGTGTATTATTTGTAATTTTTTCAAGTTATATTTATTTTTATTTCTTTATTCTTTTGCGACCTACCGTTTTCTCAGACAATAATTATAAAAACAAATTTGGTAATTTTTTTTCCCTTATGCATATATATATATATATATATATTCTGTATATATTGCGTTTATATTTCGTATATATACCGTAAATAGTTGTATATATATTTTATTGTTCTTTATATATCATCTAGGGATCATTTTGTTTTCCAATTTATATTTATTTGTACTTTTGTATTCGTTTGTGACTATAATATGCATATGTGGTAATTTTTCCCTTATAAATTGGTGTGCCTCTCTTAAAATTTATCTTTCAATTTTTTTTTTTAATAATGTGACATATATATCATTTGGCAGCATCTATTAAATCGTTGTAAAAACCTCCCTCTTGAGCTTGAATTGGTAGACTCTACTTACAATATTTATATTTATTTTTATTTCTTTATTCTTTTGTGACCTGTTCCATAAAAAAGCCATTTGAATTTATATGGAAGGTCGGCCAAAGTGCTAAAAGTGTCTTTATATATATATATATATATATATATATATGTGTATATATATGTATATATATATATATGTATGTATGTATATGTATTTATGGTTTTTTTTTATTTGCCTGTTTATTTCTTTATGATTATTTAGGCTGTGACATATATATCACTAAGGCACTATTTTGTAATTAATTTTTTCTCAATTTATATTTATATTTATTTTTATTTCTTTATTCTTCTGTGACCATATAAATGTTGGCTCCTCCCACAATTTTTTTCTATGCTTACTATATATATGTATATATTTATATATATATATATATGTATATATATATATGTATATATATGTGAATGTGTATGTATGTATGTTTATTTTTGTAACCTATATATTGCCTTGATCTGTCCTTTCACTCCAGTGTTCCTGAGGATGTCATTAGACGAAAGCGCTTGAGCACCCCTTTGTGTTTCTTTTTCCTTCGTGGTTTTATTCATCATAAATACTTTTCACGTGTCACTTTCGTGAAATAATTTTTCATATATATTATATACACATATATATATATATATATATATATATACATATACATATATATACATATACATATATATATATATACATATACATATATATATATATATACATATATATTTCTCCGAAATATTTTTTATTTGTATACAGTACCTTGTTTTTCGCTGTAGCTTTGTTAGTTTTTTCATAATAAATGTTTAAAACTAGGAAGATAAATTGTAATCACCCGGTATATATATATATATATATATATATATATATATATATATATATATATATATCGGGCGGGTCATCAAAAAAGACCCTCTAATTGATATATTTGTTAAAGTATTTCAATTACGACGCTGGTTCTGCTGTCAACAACAACAACAATAATGAAGCACGGGAGATTTTATTCATGTAAAAAGAAACATTTTTCCAACAAAATCGGGCGAGACGACATCCGGCAAATGCCGTTCTTGATTTCCTAAGTGAACATTTTCGTGATAGGGTCATCTCGAATCGCTATCCTGGACGCTTTGGATTTGGATGGTCCTGGCCACCGTACTCACCAGATTTGAATCCATGTGATTATTTCTTATGGGGATTTGTTAAGGAAAATGTGTACGGGAATAATCTACGTACGGTCGAACAATTAAAGGTAGAAATTACAGCTTCTCTGGAGAGCATCACTGATGAAACACCTGCTCAGGTTACAAATAAAGAAGAACTCAAAAACTTTTATTTACAAGCTATTGAAGTTCAGTATGAGTTCCTTTTGTAGCTCTGCAGATATCAAGGCGGTATTCTGTTTCTCTCCATACATTTTGTAACATATCATACTAAACTTTTCTAACAGCCTCACGTATCCTTTCCTTCAAATGTTCCAAAGTTGTGGCCATTGGTGGAACAAAAACCTTATTTTTTACATAACCCCAGAGAAAGAAGTCAAGGGGGGTTAGTTCGGGCAAACGAGCCGGCCAAGGAATGGGCACCCGACGCCCAGTCTAACGATCAGGCAAATGCTCATTCAGGAATGTTGCAACCTCATTGTGGAAAATGGGGTGGCGCACCATCCTGCTGAAACCATACATCAGTTTTGTTCTCTAGCAGATGGGGCATCAGCTACAGCTGTAACATATCGCGGGAATTGATATCGTTAATTGTTTGTTCAGCAAAGAAGAATGGACAGTACACTTTCTCATCGGTAAGAGCACAGAACACGTTAACTTTAGAGTTATCGCTGACTTGTTCAATATTACAAATAAAAATTCTGAAATATTTTTTATTTGTATATCTTGCTTTTCGCTGTAGCTTTGTTAGTTTTTTTCATAATAAATGTTTAAAATTGGGAAGATCATTTGTAATCACCCGGTGTATATATATATATATATACACACCGGGTCATCAAAAAAAAGACGCTCTAATTTGAATTGCTTATATTTATTAAAGTATTTCAATTACAACACTGGTTCTGGGGTCACAACAACAGTGAATGGGAGATTTTATTCACGTGAAAACATTTTCAATATGTGATTCCTGTGCATCCAACACCATTTGAAAACGTCTACTGAAACTTTCCATATATATATCTTGCTCTTCGCTGTAACTTTGTTAGTTTTCATAATAAATGTTTAAAATCGGGAAGATCATTTGCAATCACCCAGTACCCATATATAACACAATACCTTTATGAAATTTATTAGTAGTCCTCTACATGTGCCCCGGTGGTGGCTATGTAAACAAGTAATCCAGAGGTTCCCAAATGGAGGTACGCGAGAAAGTTGCCAGAGGTACGCAGCATCCTGCTTTGAAACCAACTTTCACATGGAAAAGTATTCTCCAAAGACGATGTAGCGGCTATACCGTCGTTTGAGCAATTTTGAGTAGAGGGTGGTGGTACGGGGCACTTGCCGAAGCCGTCGAGGGGTACCGAAAAAAGGTTGGGAACCCCTGATCTAATCGATTTCAACCCACCCAAAGCTCAGCATTTCGGGTACTGGGTATTGTAAATATGGGTACTGTAATCTTCTGTTTCAGCGATTGCATATAGTCCATTTTTTTCGAATAAACAAGATCTTTCACGTATCCCTAAAGAACTTGAGTGGGGTCAAATCCGGCAATCTCAGGGGTCAAGAGACTGGGCCTGCTCGCCAGATCCAACGATCAGGAATTTCTCGTTCAGAACAGAACCACAATGTTACTGTAATGTCCAGTTCTTCTTCAACTTCAGGGATGACAAAGTTTTTAAGTATATCCAGATAGGTTGTACCGGTAACAGGTTCCCTTGCAAAAAAGAAAGGACCTACGACCCTTTTACGTATTAGACCACACCACACATTCATTTTAGTAATGCGCACGTATAGCATGTGGATGTTCTGAGCCCCAAACTCTATACAGTTGTAGCGATTTACTTTCCCGCTTGTGTTCTGTTGCCTCTTCGGTGCAAAAGAATGCGATTCAGAAAATTCTGTTTTTCAGCTAAGTTTTGTAACACGTCTCAGCCAATCGTCAGGTTTAATTTCTTGCACAAGCTAGTAGACGAGGCATTTGTGCAAGACTTTATGAACTGCTGATTTAGGAATGGTCATTTCGAGGTTACATTGGGAAAGTGACTTTTAAGAACTATGCAAAAATGACTGTCTTATACGTTCGAACAGTGATACCTGGCTTAAATTCAACTAACCACAACGCGAATTGTGCTATCTTTGGTACGATATTCATAACAACCCAAGGCGCAAATGTTTTAAAACGGAGAAGCGCATTAGATCACAAGATATAACAGAAGACATGAAAGATAAAGATGTTACCTAATTCAGATGCACTTATTTTTATAAATGCTTTAATTTTACATTGATTCTTTTCAGCAAATTTACGTGTTAAAAAGGTCGCTGAGAAACACGTTTGAACGAAGATATCAAAAAATGGAATAAAAATGTAAATAAATAAACAAAGAAAAGAAATAAACAAAGAAATAAACAAATATAAAATATAATTAAATTAAAACTTAGAAGATCGTTAATTTAAAGTAATTTTTAAATTAAAAATCACTAAATTTTTAAAATAGGTTTGAAAATTTTAGGAATTTTTTTTAAAATTTTATTCAAAAGTGAACCGATTCCAAATATAATTTTTGTTTTATTAATTAATTTTAATTTAATTGTTTCGAAACATTTTTTTCATTGTTTACTTAACAGAGTTTGGCTTCCCAAAAACAATATAAAATTATAGAAAAAAAAGTTCTGATGAACTATAACAATTTTTTTTAATGGTTTGGATGAAATTATATAATTCGATGTAATCATGATTTTTTTTCATTCTGAAAATAGAATTTAGTAATTTTTTTCTTTGGGGCAGGAGGTCGTTAATTTATTGATCCTACCCATTATTGTAATACAATGTTCGTTCTACTCTGCGTTACTTAGAACATGACTGTTCCATTCTCCAAGAGTCAAAATGTCATTTAAAGATACGTGTCTTTGAGAATTATTTTTTTGGACATAATATTTGGACAAAAATTCGTGTTTTTTAATCTCATCGAAACAAATCTATTTGCGCTCAGAATATTGCGATGGTAAGAATTTTTGTTTCAGAATTTAATCCACTGATAAATTTTATTACATATTAATTCATTTATTTATTTATTTTTTTCAAAGGGACAATGCGTAAGGTGATTCCATATACAGTATTCATATCCTCTAGAACGAAATTTTTAATTTTTTTTGGCTCTTTATAAAAGATACAGTATCCAGGATGTTTTTGCCTTCTCACCCCAATTTGTTGGGAAAAGAGTTATTGATAATAATATACATACATAATGTATGTAGGTGTGATATTTTATATGGAGGTTTTCTTTGCATTTAGATATTTACATTTATAGTATCAAATATATTAATAGTGTCAATCAATCTCACCTCATGTAACTCAGGGGAAAATTGCCTTTTTTGTCTTGGAATATATCCACGAATCCTAATGTTGGAGTCGGTATGGTAGAAATAGAGCACCGATTCATGGAAATTCTTTCTGTATTTTGAGCTACTCACTACAACAGAACATTCTTTTTTTCCTTTATAATGAAGAGATATTCATGGTTTTCATGGAGGAAAGGGAGAGGTGAACTGGTAAAAGGCTTTCTTCAAATCATTGATATGATGGCCATGTCACACCAAGAAAGAAAATACACCAGAAGAAATAATACTGAATGTATTGCTTTTACAGTCATTATTTATACTCTTCACCTTTTTAAGTATTCCTTATATATATATATATATATATATATATATATATATATATATATATATATATATATATATACAGGGATAGCCAAAAGTCACGATCGGATCGTTTAGAAATGTACACGAATTAGAAATGAAGAATGTGTTCCAAAAAATATTAACGACGGAATTCACACAAATTTGCCAAATAGAAGCAACTAGGCCTAGGATAATCACCTTTGGCCTAGCCTAGGTTATATGGTACGTAAACAAACTTCATAATGACGTAGACTATCAAGTCTTTAACATGGCGGATACAAGTTCTTTTACAATCGAGGAGCGTCTTATTGCGAGTGTTTGGGTTCACCTATAATGATATCAGAGAAGACTTTGCAATGCGTTTTAATAAAGCAGCTCCGACTGAGGCAAATTTACGTAAACTGGAGAAAAAAACATTCACAACCGGATCTGTTTTAGATGTCAAACGATGATGATAATAATAATAATAATAATAATAATAATAATAATAATAATAATAAATTATTATTATAATCTTTATTCAGAAAAAAAACATGTTACATAAAATATACATTACATCCATTCTGGTTTACACAATGTTGGGATTAACGTTTAATTTTTGTAATTTAATTACAGTATTTTTATCTGAATATGCCGTTGGGAAGCAGGACAGCTTTTCAGGCAAAAGTCTTTGAAATTTATTTCTATTTTTACATAGAAAAATGTTAAATATAAATAGAATTTGTGGAAAATAAAATAATGTTGCATTTAGTTAACTTTGTCATTAGATTAGAAATAATAGAAATAGAAATAATAGAAATAGAAATAATAGAAATAGAAATAATAGAAATAGAAATAATAGAAATAGAAATAATAGAAATAGAAATAATAGAAATAGAAATAATAGAAATAGAAATAATAGAAATAGAAATAATAGAAATAGAAATAATAGAAATAAAAATAATAGAAATAAAAATAATAGAAATAGAAATAATAGAAATAAAAATAATAGAAATAAAAATAATAGAAATAGAAATAATAGAAATAGAAATAATAGAAATAGAAATAATAGAAATAGAAATAATAGAAATAATAGAAATAATAGAAATAATAGAAATAATAGAAATAATAGAAATAATAGAAATAATAGAAATAATAGAAATAATAGAAATAATAGAAATAATAGAAATAATAGAAATAATAGAAATAATAGAAATAGAAATAATAGAAATAGAAATAATAGAAATAGAAATAATAGAAATAGAAATAATAGAAATAGAAATAATAGAAATAGAAATAATAGAAATAGAAATAATAGAAATAGAAATAATAGAAATAGAAATATTAGAAATAGAAATATTAGAAATAGAAATATTAGAAATAGAAATAATAGAAATAGAAATAATAGAAATAGAAATAATAGAAATAGAAATAATAGAAATAGAAATAATAGAAATAGAAATAATAGAAATAGAAATAACAGAAATAGAAATAACAGAAATAGAAATAACAGAAATAGAAATAACAGAAATAGAAATAACAGAAATAGAAATAACAGAAATAGAAATAACAGAAATAGAAATAACAGAAATAGAAATAACAGAAATAGAAATAATAGAAATAGAAATAATAGAAATAGAAATAATAGAAATAGAAATAATAGAAATAGAAATAATAGAAATAGAAATAATAGAAATAGAAATAATAGAAATAGAAATAATAGAAATAGAAATAATAGAAATAGAAATAATAGAAATAGAAATAATAGAAATAGAAATAATAGAAATAGAAATAATGGAAATAGAAATAATAGAAATAGAAATAATGGAAATAGAAATAATAGAAATAGAAATAATGGAAATAGAAATAATAGAAATAGAAATAATATAAATTGATAATAGAAATAGAAATAATATAAATTGATAATAGAAATAGAAATAATATAAATTGATAATAGAAATAGAAATAATATAAATTGATAATAGAAATAGAAATAATATAAATTGATAATAGGAAATATAAATAATATAAATTGATAATAGGAAATGAAATAATATAAATTGATAATAGGAAATGAAATAATAGAAATTGATAATAGGAAACGAAATAATAGAAATAGATAATAGGAAACGAAATAATAGAAATAGATAATAGGAAACGATAATAGAAATAGATAATAGAAAACGATAATAGAAATAGATAATAGAAAACGATAATAGAAATAGATAATAGAAAACGATAATAGAAATAGATAATAGAAAATGATAATAGAAAATGATAATAGAAAATGATAATAGAAATAGTAATAGAAAATGATAATATAAAATGATAATAGAAAATGATAATAGAAAATGATAATAGAAATAGTAATAGAAAATGATAATAGAAATAGTAATAGAAAATGATAATAGAAATAGTAATAGAAAATGATAATAGAAATAGTAATAGAAAATGATAATAGAAATAGTAATAGAAAATGATAATAGAAATAGTAATAGAAAATGATAATAGAAATAGTAATAGAAAATGATAATAGAAATAGTAATAGAAAATGATAATAGAAATAGTAATAGAAAATGATAACAGAAATAGTAATAGAAAATGATAACAGAAATAGTAATAGAAAATGATAACAGAAATAGTAATAGAAAATGATAACAGAAATAGTAATAGAAAATGATAACAGAAATAGTAATAGAAAATAATAATAGAAATAGTAATAGAAAATGATAATAGAAATAGTAATAGAAAATGATAATAGAAATAGTAATAGAAAATGATAATAGAAATAGTAATAGAAAATGATAATAGAAATAGTAATAGAAAATGATAATAGAAATAGTAATAGAAAATGATAATAGAAATAGTAATAGAAAATGATAATAGAAATAGTAATAGAAAATGATAATAGAAATAGTAATAGAAAATGATAATAGAAATAGTAATAGAAAATGATAATATAAATAGTAATAGAAAATGATAATAGAAATAGTAATAGAAAATGATAATATAAATAGTAATAGAAAATGATAATAGAAATAGTAATAGAAAATGATAATAGAAATAGTAATAGAAAATGATAATAGAAATAGTAATAGAAAATGATAATAGAAATAGTAATAGAAAATGATAATAGAAATAGTAAGAGAAAATGATAATAGAAATAGTAATAGAAAATGATAATAGAAATAGTAAGAGAAAATGATAATAGAAATAGTAAGAGAAAATGATAATAGAAATAGTAAGAGAAAATGATAATAGAAATAGTAAGAGAAAATGATAATAGAAATAGTAAGAGAAAATGATAATAGAAATAGTAAGAGAAAATGATAATAGAAATAGTAAGAGAAAATGATAATAGAAATAGTAAGAGAAAATGATAATAGAAATAGTAAGAGAAAATGATAATAGAAATAGTAAGAGAAAATGATAATAGAAATAGAAATAATAGAAAATGATAATAGAAATAGAAATAATAGAAAATGATAATAGAAATAGAAATAATAGAAAATGATAATAGAAATAGAAATAATAGAAAATGATAATAGAAATAGAAATAATAGAAAATGATAATAGAAATAGTAATAATAGAAAATGATAATAGAAATAGTAATAATAGAAAATGATAATAGAAATAGTAATAATAGAAAATGATAATAGAAATAGTAATAATAGAAAATGATAATAGAAATAGTAATAATAGAAAATGATAATAGAAATAGTAATAATAAAAAATGATAATAGTAATAGAAATAATAGAAAATGATAATAGAAATAATAATAGAAATGAAAAATGGTGAACAATACAAATCCTGATACAATCTTAAAGTTACAAAGATACAGATGAGTGAGGCATATTATAACTATGACGTAATATATTGGAAACTTTTAACATCTAATTTATATGGTTTATGATTGCACCAATTTTAAGATTGTGAATTTTGTGTATAATAAATGATTTTCGTTGTTTAGTAATATTTACAAGTTTCAATATATTATGTTAACATATATATACGCACATACATCAGTAGGAGTTTATAAAGTGTTTCTTTAGTGAGTTGCGAAACGAAAGTAGTGATGGTGCTTCTCTGATGTTTATGGGTATAGCATTCCAGATACTGTATCTACAATTTGCATGATAATTTGGTTTATGTATGAAATCACTGCGAAGCCTTGTATTATGATTATGGTTGATCTGATGGGGATAATCACCCTGTGAATGGGTGAAGTATAGTAAGTTTATACATGTCATTTAGTTTTAGAATATTTAAGTTTCTGAATAGTTCTGTTGTCATTGTTTCTGTTGTCATTGTCTGATGTCATTTTCTGTTGTCATTGTCTGAGAGAGTTCGTAAACATTTTTTATGTGGAAGACCGCAGAAATGTGCGGACGTTAGTGCTCGTTCAGAGGAGTCAGTTCTTCAATCACACAAGAAATCAACTAAGAAACGATCTGCTGAATTCAATATTACAAGAACTTCCATGCGACGTTTGATGAAGAAGGAAGGGTACAGTAAGTATAAGCCGTATGGCGATAGTCATGTCAACTTTTATTGCATAAATTTCCAACCTTATCTTCTCATCGAAACATTATGTTCAGTGACGAATGTGCTGTATATCTTAGCACGAGGTCTCAGAATGTTTATTTCTAGGCAAAAAAAATTCCCATTTCTTTGAAGAAATAGCACAACACCCTCCCCATTTTATGATGTTGGCTGGTGTAACCCGTGAACTGAGTGTTGGTCCATATTTTTTTTCGATGTGAGTATGACTGGTCAAAGTTATCTGGAAATGTTTTCTCAGTGCTCAATTCCTGAACTTTAGAGAGTGAGCCTTGTAAACAGTGTTATTTTACAACAAGACGGTGCACCAGCAAATTATGCTATTAACGTGCATAATTTCCTCAACAACCAATTTCCAGTGTGGATTGGGTGAGGATGATCTCTCAACTGACCTCCGAGAAGTTCAGACTTCACAACTTGTGATAATTAGTTGTGGTCTTTTTTTTTGAAGAACAAACTTAGCTACATCGGCATGCACTCTGCTGAAGAGTTAAAAGTGGAAATTCTTCACATATTCTCGGCCATTACACCTGAAATGCCTCGAAAAGCTTCATGACGCACTTGGCGTCGAATGCAATTATGCGTTGATCACGAATATATCCATACAGACCAATTGGACGTATAAACAGCAAGATATCTTTTTATTTAATTTTAATTTCATTTGAGATATTTTTAGTTATTTTTGGTTTAAATGAAATGATTTCAAAAGTTAAAACTTATTCTTTTATCAACCATTCTATACGACCCGATCGTAACTTTTGGCCATCACTTTACATATACAATATCTATATCTATATCTATATCTATATCTATATATATATATATATATATATACAGGGCGTCCCAAAAAAATGTATACACACTTTAAATACTTATAAAGGCAGTGTTTATTAAAATACATTTCATTTTCAAAATGTAATAGAATCTACAGACATTATTTAATTGTTTTGTCAACGCCTGTTTTCAAACTGACGTCCGTTCTGGTCCATGCACTGCTGATAACGCGAAGCAATGGAATCGCAAACATCACGAAACATTTCGTTTGGTATTTGTGTGCATTCTCGTTCAATGGCTGCTCTCAATTCAGCGACTGTTGCAGGTTTTATAGCGTAGACTTTGTCTTTTAAGTATCCCCATAAAAAAAAGTCTAGTGGTGTGAGGTCTGGTGAACGCGGAGGGTATTCTACGAAACCCCTTCGTCCAATCCACATCCACATCGTGCCAAGTACCACTCGCAATACTCCACTCTTCGGTCCGGATCATCATCATCATCTTCATTAATAGCATGGACTAATCTTGGAATGTAACTTTTCCATTGACAGCGCTTCAAATGCGTTGGACAGACGATTCTGAAATTCCTACCTCACGACTCGCTTGCCGCACAGATTTTCTTGGACTTTGGTGATACGTTTCCAGTACTCTTTCTTGCTTTGTGGGGCTTGTCGATGTCCGTGGTCTTCCGGAACGCTTCTTGTGGACATTCTGAACAGTTCCATCGGCTTCAAACTTATCTCTAATTCGAGTGATGGTAAGTCGCGTTGGTGGATCTGTTTGAAACTCCCTCCTAAACTGTCTTTGCACTTCAACTGCGTTTTCACACTTCCAGTAGCATTTTAGAATGAATTTCCTTTGTTCAAAGCTTAGTCTGACTGCCATTATTAATTCTAATGGGTTTAACTTGGAAAGAAAGAAACATCAATTGAGCTATCAGCTGTTAAAGTGTGTATACATTTGTTTGGGACGCCCTGTATATATAGGCTAATGCTGTCTGTCTGTCTCTGTCCCACCCTTAAACACGGGAACGGTTCCTCGAGAGAAAAACTTGTTCGGTAAAAGTTGCTTAAAATTAATTGAAACCTATGGTAAATTTATAATCTATCTATATATATATAAAGCTGAAATCGGATAATGTTTGTGTGTTTGTTTGTGTATGTACTCATTCCGGGAATTATTAAAAAAAATAAAATTGCCCCTGTTGATTGTTTAAGCGTGGTATTTTTACCACGGGCTTCTGCTAGTAGTAATAAATGCTCAAGTTGGTCGAGCATTTGTGCAAATTTTCGTACGTAATCATTTTTTACCCAGTAGGTCGAACAAGTCGAATAGGTTATGATGTTAGGTTATGTTAAAGTAGACTTATGTTAAAGTAGACTTATGTTAAAGTAGGGAGGGGGTTCTATAAGAAAGTTCAGAGAAAACGTTTTTTTACCGTATACAATGATTATTTTTTCGAATTTCACCCTCGTTAAGATTTTAATTCAAAAAACTTTAAGTCAAATAAATCGTTTTTTAATGCTTCCTCAGACTTTACACACTCTCTGATTTGTTTTAGGTTGGGGTTACGCTAGGTTAAGTTAGTTTAGGTTGACCTGAGTTAACCTAATCTAACCAAACCTAATGTAGCATAACCTAACCTCAAAAAAGTAAGTCGTACCAAAAAATCTGGGTTATTTACAAAGTTCAACGTAATTGATAAAGAAAGCAGCTTAGTATTGTCGCTACTTGGGGATTTAAGCATATATATATGAGTTGAGTTTATAAGTTTATGTGAGTTCAAACAACGGTTCAGGATCGACCTGCGGTCGACCCCTGTGCAGCATCCCGCCTCATTTGCAGGATTTGGTGAAGGAGGGAATTGCTGTCCGATCTCCTTCTGTCCTCGTAGCCAACCACGCATGGCTGGTCAGGGACTTTGCACAGGAATCTGTCCAGCTGGTTCTTGGTATGTATACAGTATATATATCAGGGAAGACGCCAGGCTTTTGTGGATACTAAGGCTCAAACCTTTCAAGCATATATATAAATATATATATATATACACACACACACACACACACACACACACACACTGTATATATATATACATACTGTATAATTTGATACTTGTTTCACTGTGATAGTATTATGTATGATAATTAGAATATGTTTAACTGGCATAAATTTAGGAAATAAAACATCGTCTTACTTTTTTATTTATACATGAACTCCAATCTTCTTGGTTTTAATGCAAATTCTTCAATTACTTTGTCGTGCAACATTTTATTCTTCTCTGACGATATTACAATTTCTTTCTACAATTTCTTTCTTTCTTTCTTCCTGGTTACAGGGATTGTCAAAAGGAGTCGAATTAATTTGATCTTTTCAGGTAAGGCTGTTGTAAGTCCAAGGTCAAGACAAAGCTTTAAAATTTCTTTCGCATGTTTGCACTGACAAAAGTCGGAGTCCTGATAGATGTATTTCAATTCTGACGTTGAAGCTTTTACGTCAAATAGATTACTGTGCTTATATTCAAACGCTTCTATTAAGTTTATGGGGAAATTTTCTTTAAAACATTAATGAATTCAACAACTCATGAAATGAGAACTCCTGAATGTATTCAAATCGTTCCTTCAAGGCTGTTACGGAGGTATTCAGAATGCTAAAGTAAATTTCTTTAAAGTCTGTCACTTTTCCTCTGAGTCTCCAAGTAGGGGGAGGAATAGTCGGAAACTTACTATGTCACGTGTCTTTTTAAGAATTTTCCTTCCAGAAAACCAATAAAATCATTAATTTTCTTTTTTGCAAATTTCATGTCCACTATCCTGCACCGTAAAACATCAAATAGTTTTCCAGCATTGCTAAGTAATTCTTCAAAGCAGCAAATATAAAACAAATAAATTCACGTATAGTGAATATCCAAATGACTTTATAACATAAATAAATCAGATTTACATCATAACATGTTTCAAAGAGAGACGTCAGGCTTAAAATTGTTTGCCTGACAAGACGTGGAATTGTCCATTTTTATGCGAGTTGTAAGGCTTTCTTATTTGAGAAGATGCATAATAATACAGTAATAATTAACTTTATGTAGTCACAGTATATATGCAAATAGCTATATAACCTTATTTATAAATCCTAACATGGTCATTATAACATGTTTTATAAAGTAAAGATATCTGGCTCAAAATTTTAGCCACATATCTTCCCTCTCTTCCCGCGGCTCTCTCCCACCCTCACTGGGGAAATGGGGTTTAGATGATAGAGGGATGGATGGAAATTTTTAGCTTGACAACTTGACAAGAGATGAGATTGTGTACTGTTAGTTTTTTTAGTCCCTAGCAGGAGAAATAACAGGTCAGGCTGAGCCTGACCTGCCTGACCCCCTCCGTCGCCATGATATATATATATATATATATATATATATATATGTGTGTGTGTGTGTGTGTGTGTGTGGCTACGTCGTAGCCAATGTCGTTAACACCAGTTCTCATCGATCAGCGAATTTAAGCGACATTGAGTCAAGGTAGTAGTTGGATGGAGACCGTCCTCTGCCTTCAGATTATGTAGCGACCCGTGATTCAGATTCCACGTAAAGCTGTAAGTCTCCTTCGTTATATGATGTTAGATGTTGCGAAAGAACTTAGACAACCCCTATCATTCACATATATAATATATATATATATATATATATAGGTAATTATGTTGAATTAACATTATCTCTCCTTTAAATCAATTCATCCTCGAGAAAGACCTACACAATTCCTCGAACGTGCTTAAGGACCAACTTTGGCGAGTTTAACAAATTGCTCTGCAAAACTCGATGTTTTTCAAAGCACGAAATTTACGAAGACAGTTTAAATAAGGAAAAGCGAAAAAAATTTACCGCCTTTCCGGCGTCATTCAAGGAGGAGGTTTTCTTGGTTTCTTTATGGAGCTTTTGTGTCTGTGCGTCGTTTGTTTGTTTTATATATACACATTATTTTTTTTATTTACTATTATGCATTTCGTTATTTAAATATTTTCTCTAACATATACACACACACACACACACACACACATATATTTATTTATTTATTTATTTTATTTATTTAATTTATTTATATATATTTATTTTTATATATTTATGCGCCTCTGTGGTGTAATGGTTAGCGTCACTGACTACGAATTCATCGGACCTGGAATCGAGACCAGGTGACGGCAGGCGGCGCGCAGCAAAACCCAGCTGTTCATCCTTCCACACAATAAAGAAAGTGGTTGGTAGATAAACGGGTACCCTGGGTGGCCTGGTGGTTAAGATGCTGGGCTGCTGGGGGGGGGGGCTTGGTTCGGATTCCACGTTAAACTGTAGGTCTAAGGTGGAGTGAAAAGCTTGACCTTCGTCAGAATGAACAATGCGGGATACACTGTAAGATTAAAGATCTTTCGGTCCACTCGTGGAGATTCGTCTTATTAAATTAGTGCATTTTTTAATTGTTCTAACAATAGTAGAAAACTAGATAGAAAAGCATAAGGCTCTCTCCCCACCCTTCTCTCCCTCCCCGCCAGAAGCGAGTACGGAAAAAGGTTGAAGAAAATACCCTGATCTGTTTTTGAGTAGGTAACCGTTTTCCCACGCTGTCTACTACCTGCCTCGAGTACAATCATCAAGGCTAAGGCAAAACGAGCCTTAAGGAACCACGTTGTACTCTGACTGCTTCAACGCTGTCTGCTTACTCATCTCGGAAGGGATTAGCACCTCAAAGATATTTCTCAAAAACGACAAAAAAAGCTTTATAGCACCACGTTGGTCACAAACTATAACTTTATTTAATAAATAAAGGAATTTAACTATAGTTAAATACTAAAGCAAGGTTTAAATGTGTTAAATTAAATATGAGGGCACCGAACACTATTGTAAATATATCACTTTAATGTTGAGTTAATTTCATTGCAAAACATGTTTTCACGATCACTGACACTGGCCATTCATTCATACGCGTGTAATCATTACGAACAATAGGTGAAAATAAATAAATATATGAGAGAGAGAGAGAGAGAGAGAGAGAGAGAGAGAGAGAGAGAGAGAGAGAGACGAAAGTTAAAGCGCTGGCAGAGATATTGTTAGAATCGATTGAAAAAAACCAGGCTTACTCTAAGAAGTTGAAATACAGAATGACATACTCGTATATTAGAAAAAATATTAGCTTTAATCACGGAATAAAGTGATTGACATGATAAACTGCGTGATAAACAGAAATTTCACGTTAATAGGATGTACATGACGACAAATGAGAAAAAAAAAACAGGAGAGTTAAACTCCAACTCAGGAAAATTAGAATAGAAAATCATAAATAAACTGGAATAGAGAACGCTAGAAAAAAAAAAGTCTTTCTCTAAGAGAGAAAATAATGGAACAGGTTCGATTGAATGTACACCAAAAATGATGAAAGGAATAAAAAACTGTTCAATAAATAAGACTCGTCAAATGTTTAAGCAAGTGAAGAACAACGGACAAGAAATGAATACTAGGAATAATATCGAATGAAACCGCCAAAATGTAGCGTGAAGCAAATATTCATTCAAAAATATTAAAAAATGTAGATTGATAAAAAAAATATAGAGTCGTATTAACATAAGTATTTTTCGTTTCATGTAAAATGAAATCAAGGTCGCGATACAAACGAAATGTTTGACTTTCAAAAGTAAAAACAGGGTGAATTTACAAATCGAGATCAACTGAGCAAAAAAGGGGGTAATGAGCAATTCAGTTCAGTGTCAGGTTACCGAAATCCGCATAAAATATATTGGAAATGTTTTTTATAAGGAGAAATTTTGTTCACTAGTTATAGTTATTAAAATAATACATAAGTCAATTTCATATAAATATATGATGCCAATTTTAATAATATTGAGTTTATAATGTGTGTGTGTGTGTGTGTATATATATATATATACACATACACACAGTATGTTACACACAGACCGTGCA